>PVJL010008130.1:0-69846 GCA_004026885.1 Lyroderma lyra | reverse complement strand
GATTTCACTCATATGCGGAATATAAAACTGAAAGCAAAGAAAAAAAGAAATGAACAAACAAATAACCCATGGACACAATCAATAGTTTAATGTTTATTTGGGGACGAGTGGGTTAGGGAGGGGAGAAAGGGGAGGGGGTGGGAGAGGAGGGGGGAAGCTAAATATAAGGTGACGGAAAGAGAAGTCACATTAGGTGGTGATCTTATTATACATCAAGTTGACAATGCACTGTAGAATTGTATGCCTGAAACCTATGTAATCCTTGCTAACAGATGTCACCCCAATAAGTCTAACAATAAAAATGAATTTAAAAAAAAAAACTGCATGAAATCTGAGAAAGTTTTTTTGTGGACCAAGGATGATAATGTGACACTGAAAAAAGTACATTAAGAAGCCCTTTCCAAATGAAATTAAAAATAAATGGCTTGACAGTACCGTATTTGCTAGAGCATCTGTTAGCTATAGTCTATAAAACCAAAGCAAAACATGTTGTGAGCAGTGTTTAATTTGGTTAATGTAAACCATCAATGTGTGCCACTTTTATTGTACATTGACTTGTTTTTTAATTTACCTGAATAATCTGTATACTCACTTCAGTTTCTCATGGTTTCATTGTAGATAACTGGTTGATACATTATTCAGATGACCTTTTTTTGTTGTTGTTATCAGTTCTGTGGCCACAATGAAAACTCCAGAGCCCAGAGAGAAAAGAAGAAATCAGGAATATAAGAAAGAAAACAACAACAACAAAAAAAAAAACAGAGAAAGAAAAATGAGAGATGTAGATGCAACTCAGAGAGGAAACAGCAGAAAAGTCAACAAGTTGGTTTTTGCAAATCTATCCTAACTTTTAGGGTCCTCTTTCATTTCTCCCTTTCTTTTCTTTTTCGTAAAGGAAGAATTTGTTTTACTAATCAAATCCCCACTGAATGTAAAACCTTACTTTTTTCCACTAAACAAAATTTTATAAAGAAATTTTAGTTTACCAGGCTAGAGAAAAACAGGAAATTGGTAGTTATGGAAGTGCTTTAGCTGTATTCCTCCAACCCACGCGTCAAGGTCTTTTCTTCTGTCAGTCCACACATTTCCATAAGCAGCAACACAACTAATGGAACTGTTAGGAAGTTCAAAGTATTTTCATACACCATCTTAGTGTATGAGAAATTTAATTGACAATAAAAGTTCATGACTATGATAAGTAAATTTGGGTATAGTAAATACGATAACACATTGCAGAAAAGATCAGAAAAATAAAAAAACACAGGTAAAGAGAAATGTTTTTAATCTGTCTGGTGTCAAACTGAACAAATGCTGTTGGACTTGGAGGGACAAAAGAAGATGTAATTTTAACAAGGACATGTATTTCGGATACTTGCTGTCTTTAGGTTTTTCTCCCTTCTTTTTTTATTATAATATTTTAGTATGCATGTCTTTACTGAGAAACAAAAATACAATTATGGAGTGTGCACAAAGGCAAGCTCTGTGGAAGGGAAGGGGATTGCAAGGCCTATGGGAAGGAAGGTGGTGAAGGCAAGAGGTTGAAAATAACCAAACAAAACCAAAAGCCCCACAGTCTTTTCTTTCTTTAATCATAAATATAGGAGTGTGTGGTGTACATATCTCTATCTATGTAATTAATATATAACATAAAATATTTACCATATAATATATATACATATGACATATATAACATATAATGTATATACAACATATATGTATATATAATATTAACACTCAGTTTGAAAATAATACCTACAGTTTCTTTTCTTCTCACTCTGCTCTTAATCAATGGCCCCTTCAGCAGCTGCCTTCCCTGTGCGTTCTGCACCAAGCCCCACTGATAATTGCTTGTGTTAAGCATAATGTTTTCACAGGTGCAAGCAGGATTTTTAAATAGCAAAGGTGCACTGAAGCCATCCTCAGCAATTAATAAATACAATACTAACAATATTTGCACTTGTGACTCTTTTACTCTGAGCATACCAAAGCACTTTACAAATAAGCATGTGTTATTAACTTAATTTTTTACAGATGGGTGAAAACCCACTAGATTTAGGTTGAGGCCATGTAAGTTAAGTGACTTTGTCAAAGACTGCCCAACAAATCAGATGCATGACCTTGAACAGCACCCAGGACTCCAATAGGGTCTCTGCTTTGCTTTGTGAAAATCCACCACCTATTAACATTTGAACTTTAAATGAGCACCGCTTAATAAACTTTGCACATTGTCATATTTGTAATAACATTTGTCCTGAGAACCACTACATCTGTTCTGATTTGCAATTATTTTTTCCCATAACAATGCAAACATTACATTTTAGAGAGATTTTTATAGAGAAAGCAAGCCTGTCATTACCCACTCAGACCCTGAGTGATGTCTTCTCAGAAGCGCTGTCAATGGAATCCACTGGAGCAGAAGAGGAATGAATTGGTTGACATAAGAAAGGTGATTGCTGGGCCCTGGATGACTTTGAGAGGATGGAAGGCAGGACAAGACTAAACGCCCAGGATGTTTGTTAAGTGAATGTGTTCTTAGCCAACCTATCAAAGCTCATGAACCGTTTTTGTTTGTCAACATAGAGAGATTATATTATATCTCAAGTTCACACCTAATGCCCAAAGGCTAAATTGTCCACTGGTTAATAAAGTGTGCTATACTTTCAACTAGTTTATGAACTCTACAGAAACATGAATTTTGTGCTATATGACTATATCCATAGTTCATTATTTTTGAAAGACTTCAAGAGTATGTTAAACTTCATGAACATATATGCCCTATGGTTTAGACATTTTGATCCTAACACAGATGATTACTACCTGCTGGGACATTCTCCCACCATTCTTCTTCAAATCAATATGGCAATATCAAATGAAAACAGAAAATACAATTAAATTTGTTGATACTTTAAGTTCCAAAATCACAAATCTATTTACCTACCATTATGATATTTTAAAGCATTATTTTTACTAAAAATAATATATTCAAGGGCATAAAAATAGAATAATTTGATATTTAACTGAAATATAGCTGTTTCCTATTAAAACTATGTAAAGGACATTCTTCTACATATTTTTTTGAAAAACTAACACATTATTTTTTAAGATTTAAAGAGCATCTGAAACACAAGTTATAAGTTAGGATGATGTAAGTTAGTAAGCTGAATTCCTCTGTCTGTAAATAAGTTTTCAAAATAAATGGATTAAATCATTACAAAAGAGGGACTGTATGTTTACATCATTGACATTTATATTACAAAAGGAAAATAAATATTTAGAATGTAATACATATCGCCAAATTGCCCTCTAAAATTTTCAACTAATTTATAACCACTCTAACAGTTTATGAAAATACACAGAAAATGTATTTTTCTCTGACTCGATAAGTAATACATATGATTCAAAATCATATGGCTAGAAGGCCACAATATTGCTTATACAAAATTTTCAGTAAGATAACCATAAACACATTGTTGTACTCTCCAAACTAGACTCTCAGACAATTGAATGCTTGAATCATGGATGTATCAACTAATTAAAGACAGATGGAGTCAGATTTTAAAAACTCCATTTAGGTTTCAACCCTTTGCCAAACATTCCTATGTTTCAAAATATAATATATACTACCTAAAATAAAGCTAAAATAAGAATTATACAGTCCCCTTTACCATCTGCTTTCTGTTTTAGGGACTCAGAACATGTAACAATCAGAAAAGTAGTCAGCTCTTAATCTGTATTTTAGGATTTTGTTCTGGGGGACTTTGTGAGCCATCAATACTTCTTGGATACCATCTTCTAACACACATTCAGAGTGAGTATATCACAAAATATATTTGTACATAAAAAAAGTACTAGGGAAGAAGTTCTTTAAAAATTAGGGAGAAACCATTGCTTCTATTATTAAAAGTACAGTTTTTCAAATATACACTGGAGAATGAGCTGAAGAAAAAAGCAATCCTAGTAATTGGTACATTTTAGAGAACTTTAGTTTGTACATGATTTAAAAGCATTAGAGAATCGAGTAGTGAAATACAGGGATGGTTCTAAAGAAAGTGTATGAATATCCAAAAAAAGGCACAGAAATCATGTCAAGTTAACTTGCCTTGCAGTTCCATATATGAGAAAATAATTTCTTTTTAATCGCCAAAAGTAACGTTGAGGAGAAATAAGTACATATTTATAGATATGAGCCAAAACCACTAACTGAGAAAAAAAAGTCTGAAAATGTCTCCACTAAAATGTATATTATATTAGAAGGGAGAGGGAATATCACAAGTGGTTACTTTTGAAATAAAGATCAAGTTCAGTATCCTCACTCATATTTCAGAAAAGCATTTGGCATTAGCATGAACATGAAGGAATAAGGCACATCCTTCATGGAATAAGAGTACAAGAAAAAATACCATTAGTAAAAAAGTTAAACAATGAAAGAGGATGAGATGAAATGGCAGAACGAAATAAAATTGTAATAGGATAATAAAAAGACAAAATAAAGCATTATAGTGTAATTCATACCTAGTAATTCATGATAGCATAATAAAATGATTAACTCCTAAACTAAAAAGCCAAATTAGTATTGAAGAAAATTATATCAAATAAGTTGGAAACAGATTTGGAAACCACCCAGAAAATGCAAATGAAAATGCCTGGGAGTTGAAAAAAATCATGGAGGAGAGTTTATATGTGTAATTTAGAAAGTGGAGATAAAACATTGTGAATTTATATTCCTGTGGAATAGATTAGGGCAAATAAAAGAAATGCAACAAGCATAGTAAAAATAGAAAAATTAATGGTAAATATTTCAATGATAGTCTAAAAGAAAATGCACACTTTATGTGTACTACACCTGCATAAGAATAAAGAATAATCTTATTGAATACAAAAATATGTAAAGTAACAATATTCATGTATAAGGACTGTAAATGTCTAAGCATTATATTCTCTTGCACAGGTGAAACTAATAATAAATAAAAAAAAAATTCGGACATGATCAAAAACCTTTTCTATAAATTTAAATGAGAACTCTTATCATGACAACATATGCAACATTGAGAAAAAGTCTATCACAGACTATTTTTATACCCAGCTAAATTTTTTTATACAGAAGTTACAGAGAGAAAAGAACATTGATAAGTAAAATTTCAGAAAACGTTTGACATATTTATTCTTCTAAAAATAATTTAAAGGTAGATTCCAAGTAACAAAGAAACACAAATATTATAAGACAAAAAGGTACATGTCATTTTATAATCAGACTTGTAAGGACTGATTACAAAATCAATATAGAAAAAGTAGATAATTTCTGGACATATTATTAGCAAATACAAATGTAAACATTTTTGAAAAGAGAAAGTATATATAAAAGTTAATTCCAACTTTAAAGGCCAGATAATATCAACAATTACTGAGAAGTGAACAAAACTGAGGGACACCTGCGAAAGAACTTGATTAAGTTTGGCTTTAAATGAAGGGCTGCCTCCAAAGATGCTGTTCAATGGTTTTTTCTGACAATTAGAAAAAGAAGACTAAACTATGAGATACAGTCAAAAGAGCACAAAATATATATTGGGGGATGCCAAAAAATGTATACACATTTTAAGAGATGTTATTTATGTATTATTATTTGAAGTTGAATTGAATTACTCTAGTAATGTGTAGTATGACGTTTGCTCAAAAGATGGCATTTATCAAAAGAGTGCTAGTGTCACCATGTGACAGGTAGCACAGCCAAAGAAAATGACAGAAGCATGGTTGTCCTTCAAGGAGCACAAGACCATTTTGAAGTGGTATTTGAAATCTGAGAATGTTGTGGATGCACAACAACAATGGAGGCATGAATACACAATAGGACCTCCAACGGGTCTAAAAACTGCACACATTCGTGATAAGACTGAGACACATGGTACTGTGTATGACGTGCACAAGGGAAGATCCAGGAGACCTCGCATAGCAACAAGTCCTACTTCTTTTGCAATGGTGATGGAATAGTTTACATGCTCGCCACATAAGTCTACCAAACAATGTGCGCATGGGCAGGAGTTAGCAGAACAAGCATACGACACATTATTAAAACAGAAAAATGGAAAGTTTTCATCCTAAGATTTCCTCTCTTAAAACATGCATCCATTTTTTAGCACCCTTTGTATTTCACATAACAATTCTATGGGGGTGTGAGATACAACTTTGAATAAGATGACACAATATAGCCAAATATAGCTTCTAAAAATAAATTAAATCCTACTAAAGTTTCCTGAGTTATCAAATACATAATGTAGCCTATGCTGTAAAAGTATATACAAGAGGGCTGTCTGGAAAATATCCAGCAGTAAATGCAAGGTCCAATTACTCTACAGTTGCCTGCCAAAAGAAAACTCTGAGATGATTTCATGAAAAAGAATGTACATGGGCAGTTGTGGGGATGTCATTTCCCCAAAGTGATGTGTCCCCAACAAAGAACTGTATTCATCTTAACTCAGGAAAATAATGCGTAAACATTGAGATGAAAGTAGTCATCACATGTACAGATAATACATCCCTGTGCATGCAGAGTTAGAAAGCGTGTCCATACACACATTGTAAGCCCCAAAATGCCAGAAAATCTCCTCCCGTACCCCTGAGAAGATATTTTAGTATTATAATGTGAGTATAATGAGAATAGTTTCCAAAGAGGTCAGTATAGAGTCCTCCAGGCAACTACAGTTAGCCCCAGTAGTTTGAGTCAGATTAGCCCATGGTTCTGCAAATCATCCTGGGCTTCCTCCTCAGGCCTGGTAATTATCAATATCAGGGATGGCATAGATATAGAAGGAAATTTAACTAATTAAGTCTCAGTCTTTCTGTTAAATACTTGGTAAATTACAATACGTGGTTATACAAATCATGTAACATTTATGGTGATCTAAGTGAGTTTATAGGTTAACCTAAGCAAAATTATGAATTCTAAATAAAAGTCCATGTTAGGCTACCTGCAAAGATGAATACACACACACACACACACACACACACACACACACACACACACACACATATATCTTTGTATAATTTTATAATATATGTATATATAAGTTACAGTAATTCAGTGTAGAATAAAATTTACTTCACCAACTGGTGTTAAATAGTTATATGAATATAGCTATTCACTAGCTGGGTCTTGGGTTTTTGTTGGTGGTGATTTTTATTGCCTTCTGATAATCTCTGCCTTTTAGTTAGACTACTTTGCCCATTATCATTTAATCTAACTATTAATATTATTGGGTTTAAATATACCATTTATAATTTGTTGTGTAGTTGTCTCTTTTTTATTTTCCCTCTTTCTTGTCTTTTTTGTTAATTTATTCAAATTTCAAAAAAAGAGTCATTTAAAATATAATTTTAATATGATTTCAAATTATTTTATTTAGAAATTGACATTTTTTCATGGACGAGAATTACAAACTTCAACTACTATATTCTTTTTTTAGAAAGTAATTATGGGGATTAAAATATTAACCCATTGTGTCATATAGAAATGTATAATTTAAGTAAGAATTTATCTTTATAAAAGAAATAAAATAATGACTAGTACCATGATTATTTCACTCAATGCACTTTGTGTTGTATTTGTGCTATTTTGACAGGTTTAATAGAATTACCTGTGTTTCATAATTAAGTAGCTTTTAATTTTCTAATTTCTGTCTATAAGTTTCATAGATTTTTCCTTTATAAAGTTAAGAATCAAAAACTCAGAAAGATAAATTGATTTTCTAAGATTATAAAGCTAGTTAATGATGGAGTCAGAATTAGAACTCAGACTATATTATTTCCAAAATATATATTTCTAAAACAATATACAGCATTATATCTTCACAGACCTGGCTGTCAGAGAGTTCACAGTCTCATTAATTAATTCATTCCAGATTAATTTAATACTATAAATTTGATCTTATTAAGTACTATAACTTAAAATAGATACAAATGCAATACTTTTTAATATTTATATTAACATTTTGCCTCATCTTCTAAGTTTATAAAGACACTAATGTCTAAAACAAAAAATTGAATAATTAATAGAACTAGGATCAAATGCTTTTTAATTTGATATCAAATTCTATATTATAAAATTAGTTATTTTGAGTTTATTAATTGAATTGCTACTCCTGTCATGAAAATTTTATGTGATACAAAAATTTCCTTAAAAGTGTTTCATTGTGTTTGTTATATAACTTAAGTAGACTTGTTTTTTTTTCTGAAAAATATTACTTTATGTTTTTTTCTTTTAATTTTAATTTTCTTAAGTGTAATCTTTTAACAACCACTCACTGGTTCCAGAGTTTATAATCCTAATTGAGAGAATGTGTAATGAAGTACCTCAGCCACTTGAGTTGCAAAACCACTACATCATTTATCCTGGGAAATGAGATCTGTGTTCCTCAACTTTCCATTCTCATATTCAGAGAAAGCTAATATAACGGGGGTGAATTGGTGGGGAATTATTTGAAATGAACAAGTAGATGAGACTTTTCTTTCCTCCAAACCATTGAACATGTATTTCATATTGAGAAACGTAAATTATTATCCCTCTGTGAAGTATATTTGAGGCAAGGGCATTCAGCAGTGAGTGGGAAATACAGTTCTGGCAGAAGTGGATATAAAAACTGCTTTTTAACTTATTGAGAAAGGGGAAATAAAGTGATTTTCCTGCTGTGAATTTTATTCTCTATCATCAATTCACAGGGGAATTTTATGAAGCAGACAGTTTTACTAGTGCCTACCTAGAGTCAGGAATATTTTATTTCTGTTTAGTAATTCATTTAAAAATATTGAGTGATTAGTTGATTGATTCAGTTGATTAATGGAATGCTGTCTGTCTGGCAGATACTGGAGCTACAATTCTGAATGTACATTTTAATGAAGAAAATACCTTCTTTGCTTTCTGGGGATTTTTTAAAAATAAAAATCATCTATATTTATTCAGATCTGGAGGAAAAGTGAAATAATTTTTCAATTCGGATGCAGGTAAAAGGGAATTTTTAAACAAACAACTTCCCCACGCAGAAGTCACAGAAGTGCTGGAAGATCTCGAATTAGAATCAAATTCTCGAAAAGGCTCCCATACCATTTGAGGGTAAAAAATACAAAAAGACATCAAAAGTTATAAATTACGTTAACTGATTATTTAAGAGGTTTATCATTCATCTTCTTAATATTGGATATATTCATTCTACAGTATGTATTATTAAGTAATCCCCTAAATATAATTGTGGGGCAAAGTTCACTATTTTATAATTGTTTTAATTCAACAGTAGTTAGGTAATACATATAGCAAGACATTGTTCCAAGTACCTAAAAATGTTACAGCATTTAAAACTCATTACAACTCTATAAAATAGGTATTCCTATTCCCACTGCCAGCTGAGGAAACAGAGGAAACAATATTAAGGAACTTTCCAGAGGTCTCTCAGCTGTTAGTAGTAAACCTGGGATTTGAATAAAGAAAGCTATAATCCGGACTCCATGCTTGTTTTTCTTTGTTTATTTTGTTTACTTGTTTGTTTTTGTTTTTTTCTTGGAGAGGTAATAGCATAATGAATTATTATATATCTATCACCCAGTTTTAACCATTAGAAATAAGTATTTGTCCAATTATGTTTAAACTATATCCTCCCTCATATATTCACTTTTAATATTGTTTGGTGGAATAGACATGACTAACTAACTAAGGTTAACAAGGACCTTCTGACTGATGCTCCATGTGAATCTACAGCCAAAGAAAATTCCCTTTTGGGGAAGGTGATGATTTTGTTAACTTGGAAGAACTTTGTTCTCAGAATGACAGTGGAATGGACACGAGACACCTCTAAGAAGTGCCTTTCCTTTGAGTCTGAGGAGATAAGGAAGCTAAGTCACAAATTATCAGTTCTACTACAGAAACTTCTCAGGAAAAAAGAGTGATGATGAACTGAAGGGGACTCTAGATTTAGAAACCTGTGAAGAGCAAGATATAATGCTAGAAGTGGATAAGAATTCTGGTTCCCAAGAAAGTGAGGTGGAAAACATACTAAACTTACATGAGGATTTATAATAGATAAAGTTAAATTCATCCAACATTACTTTAATAAGAACAAAAAAAGTTCACAGTTATCTAAAAACTTGTAGAAGGTAGAATTAAGTATTAGCAACAATATTGAACCAGTGGGAATAAACATCACTCTTAGCAGTCCTCTTCCTCAGGCAGGTGATACCACAACAGAAGGCACTAAAGAGCCAGATGAAACCTAGGGTGGCAGGGGAGAGAGCGAGAGAGAGAGAGGCTCTTCCACTGTAATTGGGCTCTTCAATATAAAAAAAAATATGAGAAAAGCATCTTTAGACTCTCTGGCATCTACTCTAGATAACAGCTGCCAAGGTACACAAATGGGTAATAACTATGAAATTCAGTTATGGCTATTTTTTGTTTGTTTATTTTTGTTTTCTGGGTGGTTCCCTGGCTGGGAATAGAACACATACCATGGTGTTGAGAGTGCCAAAGCCTAGCCACTACACCACTAGGGAATCCCTTGGTTATAGCTATTAAAGAGAATTCAGGTACCCAGAGAAGATATACTTCCTTCAAGACTCTACCCATGTTTCTGTACATTAAAGTGGGGAAACCAAGGAGAAAACTCTTTGCCATATACTTTGCAGCCGTGATCCAGCAGTATGGCAAATGAAGAAATCAGCCAGAGTACTGGTTTGCTGTTCCTCAGGAGAAAAGTTTCAGAATATCTAAGACTATCATGAGTCTAGGAAAGCCAGTGATTTCTTCTTACACACTCATACATGGCTTCTGGAGATGTGTTCATATTTACTGAGGATTAAATACATGTCATCTTTAAACCATCTGTATCTTCACTGCAGCTACAGAATCATGTATTTCTCTTGAGTTAGCTGAGGATGACAATGGTGTGCTTGGGAAATTGGCAAAGTGTCCAGAACTTGGCTTACAAACCTGAGGCATCCAGACTTTTCATATTCTCACTTTTGATGTTAATTTAAATATAAAAGCAGTGGATAATTCTAACTTATTTTAATAATCTAATATAGTGTTTCACAACCTTAGTACTATTGACATTTTAAACTGAATAATTCTTTGTTTCAAAGATGTCCTATGCGTTACACGATATTTAGCAGTATCCATGGATTCTACCCACTAGACGCCAGTAGCATCTTCCAGGTGTGACAAGCAATAGTGTCTCCAGACATTATGAAATATCCTCTCAGAGACAAAAATCACTTCATATTGAGAACTACTGGCCAAGTACTGAACCATTAACTGATGCCTATACACTATTTTGAAAGTGATTGTGAGCCACCATAGCATAATTATTTAGGGATCTAATAACTTAAAATTTTATTGTACTTGATTATATTCAAAGTATTTATTCATCTGCATATACTTTGTTTCCTTTAATAAATCTTAATTGTTTTTGTAAAAATTTTTATTAATAATTTTAAGTTAAAACAAAATTCCCCAAAATTTCTTACCCTGTGTTAATACTTAGTATTTCTAATGCATAAAATTTCTTTTTATACACAAATTTAATTTAGTAATTATAATTAACACAATTAATAATAATTCTTTTATGTTATGTAATATATAGCTGATAACTCTAAACTCAACAACTGTTTCAGGAATATACTTTTAATATTAATTCACATGAATTAAATTAAACAAGATCTATAGAAGGGTGCCAAAAATGTGTGTGTGTGTGTGTGTGTGTGTGTGTATACATATATATATATATATATATACATTGTAAGAGATATTATCTATGTATTACTAATTTTCACAGTTGAATTGGATTACAGTAGTAATGTGCAGTACAATATTTGCTCAAAAGATGGCGTGAATCAAATGAACGCTAGCATCACCCTGTGATTGGCAGGATAGTCAAAGAAAATGGTAGAAGCATGGTCAGTTGTTATTTGTGGAAATAGAACAAAGAGGTGTGGTTGTTTCCCCCACATTCTCCTGACCTAACACACCTTGACTTTTACCTATGGGCGACATTAAAAGATGTGGTGTACCACAGAAAACTGGCTACACTGGTGGTGCTTCAGGAAGAAATTAAAACAACATGCTCAGTGATGCAAGTAGACACTTTAGTCATTGCTCAAGCAGTAGTTTATCATCATCAGGACTATCTGGATGCTGACGGTAACCACTGTGAGCACCTCTTGTAATTGCAGATGTCAAATGTGACCTTTTGTTATCAGTGTATATTGAGTATTACAATTTTAAAAGTTTTTTTCTTTTCTTTAAATGTATATACATTTTTTGGCACCCTGCGTACAATGCACTTGGTTGATGTGTCTCTTTTACTCTAGAGGCATCATCCATTTTACTTGTTGGTTTCTTCAGGCAATTTATTAATTGAATAAATGGGCTAATTAATCCTACAGAAATTTCCCACATTCACATTCAGTAAGATGTGCAACATGCAGTGGTCTATGTTACAGGGAAGTAAACATAAGCTTAAAAAGCCTTAGTCATTTATAATAGTAATTAAACTTATTCATTGTTTTAGAAAGAGTCATTATCTTTACTGTACTGGACACTAAACATGTCTGCACTTCTTTTTTTTTAATTTTGGTTCCCTGGCTGGGAATGGAACCCAGGCTGCAGCATTGAGAGTGCTGAAGCCTAGCCACTGCACCACCAGGGAACCCTCTGCACTTGGCTTTAAAGGATCTTTCAAGGAGATTCTCTATATAAATGACATTGAGAAGAGCCATTGGTACCTCACTCACAAGACTTTCAGAGACTTGAGAGAGCTGTGGAGAATTGTAACCAATAATATTCACCTCTCATTTCTACATTGTCTTGAATTGTGGTGAATTCTCTAAGTAACCACTTTATTGGCCATGCTAATTAATCTGACCTACAGAGGCTAGGAATGAAATCCATTCAAATGTTTCATACAACATTTAATTGAGGTTATTGTCAGTAAGATTTCAAGTAGCTTAATGAAGACGCCTCAAGTATAGATTAAAATATGCCATCCAAGTTACCAGACATAGCTGAACAAACAAAGCAGAAAGTCTGGTGTTTTTCTTCATAAATTTCAGCCTTGACCTTTCCACTGGCTCAAGGCATTACTCCAGGCACAGCAGATGCAGTAGTGATTGTACAGACTCTGCCTTTGCCTGAAAGAAACACGTTTCAGGCAATCATCCATAACAACCATGAGCAATGAGTTACAGGCTGAACTGAATGCCTTCCAGGGCCAATGCAATGTAATTGATCACTTCAGTTAAAGTCAGGGATAAATTTGGCACCAAGGTTTCTAATTTGTTGACTCAGATTATAGACATAACCGCCTCCAAGGAGCACATAAATAATGAATCAGTTATTGCTCTGGGAAGTATCCCCAAGCAACCAAGAGTTGCCTCATTTTGAATATCCACAGTCATATGTGGCCTGCATGATCTCCTGTTAATGTTTCATAAAATACCTGAAGGTCTCTTATATCTACCCCTAGGTTATAAGTCACTGTGTTTTGGGGAGAGGGGTAAGTTAGTTCACCATTACTAGACAAGTAGCACAATGCCAGAAATAGACATAGTATCCCTGGAAAAAAATTTTTTCAAAATTGTGGGGTCTTATAAGAGGAACTAATATCTATTAGGAGAGGGCAGAGAAGGAGAATGCCTCCAATGTAGTCCTCCCTAATTAGTAAGCTTTCGGTGTCCAAGTTCAGTTTGAAAAATTAATCTAATTCTTTTTATGAAAAGTGTGCCTAAGTCACCAGCAGGATGCACCTAACTACCTGACAGAATGACTAAGTGATGACTCTGGAATGTGAGTATATAAGAAATTCGAAGACATGAACAGGTGTTCTTTGTTGGAAATGGAGTTACCGGGAACCTTTCCTCTGTTCCAGTATTTTTATGGGTAAAAGTTAAAAGAAGAACAGTAAAACCTTGGTTCAAGCGGAATGTCAGGGGCTAGTGGATCTAGCAATTAGGCAAACTGAAAATTCTTGTAATAATCTAAATAATAATGGAAATGGTATCCTGTATGAAGAAGGTCCTAGGGGTGATTCTAAAAGACAAATACATTTACCATCCTTCTATTTCCCTTACTTCCTAGTGTCTGGAGTTACCTTCTCAGGCGTGGGATTATTTTTCACTCTCTACCACCACAAAATGAGTGTGTCCCATTGTAATAGTTATCACTTCACATAATTTCCAAATATACCCTAAACAGAATCAATTTTTTTTCCAGAATGACCAGGAGAATTTGAAGATAAATCAATAGAATTTATTCGAATGGAAATGCAAAGAGAAAAAATTAAAATCACATAATGAAACATTCAAGAGCTTTGGGGAAATATCGAACTGTATAACATGAGCATAATTGGCGTCACAGAAAATGGATGCCAACCGTGAAAAAAAAATGGCCAGATATTCCTAGATTTACTGACACCAACCGTAGAACAAGGATCACAGAGAAACCATACAAAATACATTTTAAAAATGAAACAATAAGAAATATATATCCAAGGTTATCATTTTCAACTACTGAAAATTAAAAACAAAACAAAAAAGCAACAGGAAAGCTGTGAAAGGATTTAACAAGGAATTTTAAAGAGCTCTGATATGTTCAGAGGAATATAGAAGATCACACTTCGCACAGAATGGTATACATGCACAGGGTTATGCATGTCCAGGAAAGACCTGAGAAACCCCTAGTACTAACAAGTAGTTTACCTTGAGACTCTGCACAAGCAGAAAGTGAAGGATAATACAGTGTTGAAAACTTCTTGCCTGAACATTGATGGCATACACCGTAACATACACAATAACTCAGAAAACACTGCAAGTAGTCCAAGGTGTTTAAGAAAAATCTCTGTCCAATTATTGGCTTGCTATTAAACTAGACAAACAGCGAGCATACATGACAATAAAGGGATTTTTTAAAATTTAATTTTAATTTTTTTTTGTGGTGGTTCCTTGGCTGGGAATCTAACCTAGGCCATAGCATTGAGAGTGCCAAAGCCTAGCCACTACAACACCAGGGAACTCAATAAAGGGATTTTACAGATTTAGTTTAAAAAAGATATTATGCAGACAACAGCTACACTAAACTGTAACAACAATTCCCACAGTTGCCACATCATATGATTTGAAGTATCAATTTTTAACAAGACAATAAAAAACATAAAAATAAAGTAGAAAATATTGTCAATAAGTGAGAACATATGCAATCAAAACAAACAGCCCATGAGGAGCCACAAACACTGCATTTAACAGACAAAGATGTTTAGATCAGCTATATACAATATTTAAAGAAGTATGAAAAAAGTATCTAAATAACTAGAGGAAAATATCAGAATAATGTCTCACCAAATGGTGAATGTTAATTAAGAGGTAGAAATAATAAAACATAGAAATTCTGGAGTTGTATAGTACAATAACTAAAAGGAAAATTCAACTAGAGAGGCTCAAGCAGGCAGAGAATCAGTGCGCTCAGAAATTGAGCAATTAAAATTATCCACTCTGAGAAACAGTAGAGAAATGAATGAAAAAAAAAAAAGCATATCCTCAGGATAGACCATATGTAAAGCCATAAAACAACTCTCAGAAAACTTACGTTATAATTAACAGAGTTTTTCTTCAATCACAAAGAAAATTAAACATGAATAATAAAGAAAACTTGAAAATTCATAAATATGTGCAAATTAAACAACACACTCCTAAATAATCCATGATTTGAAAAAAATAAGTCATAAGAGACTTATAAA
Organism: Lyroderma lyra; assembly: GCA_004026885.1. Classification (NCBI taxonomy): domain Eukaryota; kingdom Metazoa; phylum Chordata; class Mammalia; order Chiroptera; family Megadermatidae; genus Lyroderma; species Lyroderma lyra. The sequence continues at coordinate 54,085 of PVJL010008130.1, read as the reverse complement.
AATACTTTGAGATGAATAAAAATAAAAAATACAACATACCCAAGTTTTTGGAATGTAGCTAAAGTATGCTTAATGGAAAATTTAAAGCTATGATGCATTTATTAAAAAAATAGCTATCTCAAGTCAATAAATGAACTAAAGTAAAAGAATAAACTAAACCCAAAAGAAACAAAAAAATAGAAAAGATTAGAGCAGATAAAAGGAATAGAGAATAGAAAAATAGAGAAAATCAATAAAATTGAAGGTGGTTCCTTCTAAAAGTTCAACAAAATTTTAAAATCTCTCATAAGATACAAAAGAAAAACAAAGAGAAGACTCAGATTATTAAAAATGAAATAAAAGATGGGACATTACTCCTGATCTTATAGAAATTTTAGGAAAGGTTTATAAGGGAATACTGTGAACAAATATATGACAATGAATTAGATAACCAAGCAAAATGGACAAATGCCTAGAAAGACACACAATACTGTAAATGACTCAAGGAGAAATGGAAATACAACATATTTAAAAAAATATGTTTAACAAGCAAAGTAACTGAATCTTAATCCACCCAATTCACCAACTTCACTGGTGAATTCTAAGAAAAATGTAAAGATATAACAACAAATCTTTCACAAACTTTCCCAAATAGTGAAAGAAGAGGACAATATATCCTAAAATTAAAGGCACATTTAGAATCACAATAAGTACAAATCAAAATACAGAACAATATCCCTTATAAATATAGACTCAAAATTTCTCACCAAAATACTGGCAAGTATATTCAGCAACATGACCTAGTAAATATTAGCCCAAAATGTCAAAGTTGGTTTAATCTATCAAAATAAATCTATGTAGTTTCTTCTTACATTGCTATAATAAACAAGAAAACCTCATGATCATTTTAATAGATTTGGTAAAAAATCCACTTGACAAATATCAACAGTTTCATGATAAAAACATTCAATAAAGTAGGAATAGAAGGGAACCTCTCCAAACACAATAGGGACATACACATGTATTTTTTTTTAATGGCTCACATTAAATTTAATGGGGAAATACAGAAAGATTTTATCCTAACAGCAAGAAAAAGCTAAGGAAGTCTACTCTTGCCATTTTATTTTGAATTGGAGGTTATAACTGAGGCAACCAAGCAAAGAAAAAAAAAATCCAGATCTTAAGGGAAGAAGTAAAACTATTTATATTTGCATATTACATGATCTAATATATAAGAAAAACTTAGGAAAAAAAGAAATGTACTAGATCTAATAAACAAGTTCACCAAATTTGCAGGGCACAAGATCTATAAAAGAACCCTATTGTATTTCAGTACATTAGCAATAAAAAAAATTTCTCAAAATTAACAATTCATTTCCAATAGCATCACTAAGAATACAATATTTAGGAATAAACTTAACAAAAAAGTGCTAGATTTATACACTGAAAATTATAAAATATTATTTAAAAATTAAAGAATACATAAATGAAAAAATTTCTCAATTGGAAGACTAATATTATTACAATGGCTATACTCCAAAATTTTTGTTACCTTCAAAGTTTCCTACTATAACACGAAAATAAAACCCTTTTCCCTAATTTCATAAAAAACATGTAACTGTTTTAACGTAGGTAGCATAAATAGGACTTTGTCAAGCAGGCAAACCTTTAGAGCATGAGAACAGGACAACTACTTCATTACAAATTCATTTTGATTATGCTGTTTCAAAACAGAAGGAATACTGTGGTAGCTTCAGAATTTCCTCTGAAGAGGGGCTTCCACTCTAATTGAAAGGGGGCTGTGTGAGACTTGTGTTGAAAATATACTTGAATAGCATACCGCATTTTGACTTGGTATCTATATGAGGTTACCCAGGGGAACTGATGTCGACGGAAATTACAAACCCCTAAACGTCATTATCGCTGTCACCTACTAGCATTTGTAGTAAAAGTCCTGTGGAAAGAGATCCTCTCTTTAGAGACTTATGAATGTTTTCCAGTAGATGATTTGGGTTGCAGAGAACAGACTTTTCATGAAACTCATCTGATGTGCTGGGATAGACCAAGCTAAGTGTTTTGGTTTTATTCAGATCCTAAAAATTTTATTTCTATCTGTTGGAATTTGCACTACAACCCTCCAGTATTAATGGAGAAAATAATCATGACAGTAAAAGAATGCCTCTATTGTGGAAAATAAATAATGCACTCTCCTAGAAGTCAGTCATTTAAACTTGTGGTCTTCCTTATATGTTATAGCAGATGTCAGACAGAAAACCACAGAAAGCAAGAATTTGAGGGCCGTTTTTAGAACTTCACAAAGTAAATGCATACAAGTCTTATAAGTAAACTGTGAAGTGAATTTTTTTTAAAAATTCCTTTTAATTATAACTGGCACTGTGATTACAATACTGCAGGCAGCTGAAAAGTAATACAATTGTTAGTTTGCTACAGCAATCTGAGACTCAAGTACAGTGACTGGTTATGGTTTAATAATCCTAAAAGGGACATGTATATGAACCAAATGTTTAATTTCAAATATTAAACATCAAAGGCACTTTTTTTCCTTCTGACAGTTAAACTACTTTTAACACAGTCTGGAAATTGGTTTACAGACTTTTCTTACAGTCAAAGACATGAGAACAGAGATTCTGGCCATGTGGCTGCCTCAAGCTGTAGGCCCTGGGTCTGCCATAGATGATTAAAAAGGTTCTATAGAGAAAAAGTCAAGACTTTTTTGGTCTCTGATAGAAGTAAGTGTGGTTTGGAACAGTTTAAATGGGGAGAGACCTGTATTTTTGGAAACCTTGACTGTTTTTTTTTAACTTTCTCGTTCTTTCCAGCTGGCCAGACCCTCTCTGCTTTACTCCAAATCAGGTGCCTGTCTCGTTGGAAGCCAAATTTTTAAGAATTAGATGAAAATAACACTTGTTATTTCATATTTTCAAATGTCAACTCTCCACTGAAAGGCAAGAGGAATTTAAGCCAAAAACATGCCTAAGTTGGCTTGAAATTGCTACAAGGAATTAAAAAAAATAGATATGTTGTTGTAAATCATATGGCAGAAGTGCCACATTTAACCCGAGTCACACGTGGTTTTCTTTAATAGATAAGTCAGTCCTATTAAGCAGAGAATATTTCCCTGTAGCTAGTCACATCCACTTAGTGTTCAATAGCTTGCCCAAGTGAGAGGCTGTGAAAGCTTAAGTGTATTCATTCATACGTTCAAACAAGTGACACACTCATTAGCAATTATTGGAGACCAATAGAAGCTTCGCATTTTTTTCTCAAAACAAAAGGAATTCATGAATAGGAACTGAAGTGTTTTGTTTAGTTTTGTTTTTTAAAATCTAATCTTTATTGATTGTATATTATACCCAAGTCCTTTACATAGCACAAAAAGCCCAGGAATCACCTGGGTTAGGAGACCAGTAACTTATTTAACCCTCTTTGTATCATTTTCTTAATTTATGAAATTGAGAAATAGTAATGTTGAGTACTAAATAAAATTATGTCTAAATTTTTAGGACAGAATTTTGTATATCACACTCAGGACCACACTTATTCTATAGTAGTCACCTAACAAAGACACTCCATAAAGGCTACTTAGTGTTACCATCATCACAGCTGATCCTCATGACAACCCTGTGAGTAGACAATCTTATTAACAATTTAAAGCTCACACAACTGAAAACTAATCCCAATTTTCTCAAGTTCATTCCAAGATCCTAAACTGTAGAACAGGTAAACAGGTACACAAACCAGGCCTCTCCTAGCACAAAACCTACAACTCTTCTTCCTGACTAGTCAAATTCAACACAAACATACTGAGAATCAGATATGTTTTGGGTCCTGTGCTTGGATCTAGGCAGTCAAAGATGAGTAAGACATAATCTATCACCTAAAGAGCACATATTCGCCACATATAGTCAAATTTGAAAATCAATCAGTTAAATAAAATATGTGAAGGGCCTTACAGGAACAGAGTAAGAGTAAAGCTTCTGCCATACTGTAGCAGTTTTGCCTGTCATGTTTGAGGACTAAGAAGGAGATATCACAAACATACTCAGAGTCCTCAACTAGGCTTACATAAACAGAATCTATATCTTCAGTCACATGCACTTTTTAAAAAGAAATTGAAATCACTGAAAGCAAAATCCAATAAAACTTATCTATCATAAGTGTTTTTCATTAATAAGAAGTCTTTGATACTCAGATCAATAGTTTTAGATAATCATGTAAAATGTGCTTACCATTCCCTTCTAAATGAACAATGAAACATTAAATCAGTATTATTGACAGCTTTCAGCTATATTTCAGATATTTTATTAAACAGTAATTTATATCCAGTTATTTAAAACAGGTATAGTAAAGGTTCCATAAAGAGTTTGGTTTTCTAGTTTTAATTGCTTTAAGATTTTCAAAAATTAAAATACAGAAAATGTTTCAGATTATTTAAAACATTTGTGGGTTGCTTTTTCCAGATAAAATTTGTGAAAGATATTTCATTTTCAACATATTTGATACTATAATATATCAAATATAAAATGGAATATGACTACTGCAAAGACACATACTTTGGTTTCAAAACAGCAGTGAGTTGATTATTTTTGCTAACAAAAGCACTATCCACTATGCATGATTTCCTTTTGTTTAATTTTTAAAAATATTTTACTGATTTATTATCTAACAATGTCTGTATCAACAGCACACATGATGGTTCTCAATGAGCTTTGTTAGGCAAGAGTGAAGTAAATGCAAAACAGAAGTAACACTTCTTTAAGCCCCAGGGTGAAGGATAAAAAACAAAACAAAACACCTTGCTTCAAGCTGATGAAGCAAAATTTATGTATAAAACTTGGAAACTAAAATGACCTTGGCAGTTTTATATATTAGAGTAGTACAAATTTAGAAATGCTTGAAGGAGAATGGAGATTAATCTAGTAAATACTTAAGTAATGTTATTTTATTAATGTTAAACCTTCTTTGAGATTTAGACTAGTGTTTCAAGTTGAAGGTATTATTTAAATAATTTTTAAATTTCTGGTTTATTAAACCAAAACATGCATGTTAAGTTAGACTACTACTCACCACCATAATCCTACTTTAATTTTTCTAAAATTACTCAGGGACATTTTACTTTTTCTTATTATTATGAAAATTATGAAATATATAGAAGATAAAAGAATCTTATAATTTATACCAGCATATAATATTCATCATTTAGATTAAAAATTCTTTAAGATTTTTTTCATAATTACTTTATCCTTTTATTAATATTTATCTATATATATTTTCTGATGGTTTGATGGTTACATACTGATATTTTACCTATATATAAATAAGCATACAGTTCCTAAAGAAGACATACTCCTACATAACCACAATGCCAACATCCTACTTAAAAATAATCCTATTTCCTAGTATTTTAACAAACAGACCATATTCATAATTTCCCAAATGTCTGCCAATATATCTTTTATAGGTTTTATTTTCAAACATGATTCAAAAGTTTTATATATTGCATTTTGTCATGTTTTCTTATTATTTTTAAAAATCATATTAAACTCCTACTTTCATTCTTTTAAGACATGCATTTGTGAAGAAAGTGTTTCTTTTAGAATTTCCCATATGCTGAATTTGCCTAAAAATTTCCTGATGATGTCATTTAACTTTTTTCTACATTCAGTATTACCTTTAAACTAGAAATTAGCCTGATATGATTCAGATGAAATATTTTTGCCAAAAATATGGTAGAAGTAATGCCATGTACTATATATTGCATCCCAACAGTTGGCATACAGCATCAGGTTGTCCCCAAATAAATGATGCTTGATACTCATCTCCTTTTTTCAGATGCTAAGAGAACATATCTCTTTATTATAAATATATGTTTTTCTCCTTTTGTAATTAGCAAAATATCTATGAGGTATTTTTACACTTTAAAAATATCTGATCCTTAATAGGCAATCACTCACAAATTTTTCATGCACTAATGATCATTTAATTCATTTACATGCATTAATAAGAAGCAATTTTCTAATTACATCATTCTTTCTATATTTTTAGCTGGCCTTCTCTAAAAAGGAGCATTTGATTATCAACAGAAGATGAATAAGTTTTTGATTAAAGGGCAGTATTTATGTTTAATTCTTCCTCTTTAATGAGATTAGATAATATAGTTGGGATAAAATTGATGGCAAATGAGTTTTTCTCTGTGCTTTTTTTCTATTTTTAACCTCATCATGTTTTAATAAGTTTTTATTAATTGAATATTTTAGAGTCTTTTTCAGTTATTATTCATTTTAATGCTTAAATTGTGGAAACATTCCATACAAAAAAAGAATACTCTATGAAAATAACAAAAAAAATCTGCAAAAATAAATGAATACCTTTGGTTGGTGCCCTCGAACATGCCATTAATATTAAATAATACCTTGGTCCCAGAAAATATTTAAATCATTACCCCATGTGCTTTCTTGTTCTACATAAACTCAACAGAATTGGACATTACTAAAAAATTCAGAAGATAAAAACATTCAGCTAGAAATGAGATAATCAGACAATGTTTGAATTACTCATCAGCACTGCAATGGCTACCATTATCATCGTCAAATATTTAATATATCACCATCAGGAACTGGCTTTCTCTAAATAGATCCATTATGTTACTAAATATTTTTCCAATCTTCCTTTTCAGTTAAAAACAGAAAAAATATTATTTTTGCATTTAATTGTTTTGTGTTGTTCTTTAATGTGTCATTTTATAGACCTAAGTGGTAGTATTTATTAGAAAAACTACAAATTAAACACTAGTGAACACAAATACTGTTGAACTAAGGAGGACTTAAATGTTCTACTTTTATTTTTCCTAACATGTGGGATTCAAGAATAGAATGAACTGCTTCTATTTACAATTAAGTATAAATGCACATAATGGTACCATATTTATAAAAATAAAATCTCTGTAAACATGACTACAATGTGAATTCTGAAGTAATATGTTATTATCACAACATTCAAAGAAGCATTAATTCAGTCATTTGAGAAGTGGGCCATCTTGCAAAGTTCTGACATATCTTGGCACATGGCTAAGTTTACCTTCGTAATTTTTATAGAATAATCAGAGCACTGAGGACGGAACCAATATAAACAGACAACCTTACCAGAAAGTGGGATACATGAGAGGTAAAAAATGATGGGGGAGAATTAAGAGCAGCATTCAGAATATGATAACTAGCTTCAGATAACGGAATACATGTGACCAAGGGTATTAGTAGGTATTATAGAATTTAACAACTAGCAAGAAGTAAGTAGGATGCATTGATAGTGATTGTAAAATCTGAATCCACTTAGAAATAGTATTTGACAATTCTAGAATCGACAGCTGGGTCGACAGTCAATTGACATTACAGAAATCTGCCTTATGGTATTGGGCAAAAAGCCACCAGAATGAATTAATATGACTACAGTTCACCAAGAGAATGTCACAAGCTTAACAGACTCCTTGGCTAACATGGACAAGAGTATTGGCAAGCTACTAATAGAAGGGATATCAGGAATAGGAAACAAAATCAAATCTATTCAATGAAATTATAATAGATTATAAGGTCTTAGGTTTGGGGAACAGTATGAACATCCTCAAATTTTAAATAGAAGAAAAATGAAAGCTAGTCTAGCTTCAAGAAATGACTTAATGTCATTTCTCTCAATATTGAGCTGAGATTCCATAATTCTGTACAGACCAAAATCAAGTCCGATGGGCCCTAAAGTATGAGAATGTGGAGTGAAAGTATATTGAGGCTGAGAAAAAACATAACCTGATAGATTGCAGACCAAATAGATAGCAGAAGCTTTGAATTCACCAGTAAAATTTATTATAAATTTAAAACTAAACAAATACAATAGAAAAATGAAAATTAAATGTTTTGTGAAATTTCTATACTTGAAGACGTACATTAAACTATGCAATTATATTTAGGCAACTGTGATGTTTTAGAAGGAGAGCATCACATGAAATAATTTTAAAATGTTTTAGATACACATTTCACATTTTGATAAAATATTGTAACTCATATAACTGAGATATTTAATGTTCAAATATTTTTATAGTTTATTGAGTGAAATTTTATTTTATTCATGTATTTATTTTGATGCAGTGGATAACTCATGCCATATAAACTTTCCCTTTCTCCATATTTCTTATTAAAATATCTTTACTTTCCCTTCGATGCATTTCAGAATGAGTATCAATCGAAGTTTTATGGGTTTTGTCATCATATTAGTACCATATTTTGTTAAAAGGAAAAGATGGCTCAGCTGATTACTCTGGATAAACACCATATTTGAGCTCAAATAATTTGACACTTAATTCTTACATAAACTTTCAATATATAAAAGCATTTCTATGAAAGCATAAAAAAACTGCAATATTCAGGAATCTTTCACTAACTTGAGTAAAGCATGCATTATTATTTAATGTGGTATATTAAAGACATGATTACATATAATAGCTTTATGCCATCATTTTAATAGCACATTATTTTAATTAGCTTAACTGAATACTACTCATTCAAAAATGTTGTGGCAATTTATCTGGTGACAGTTCATTTTTTCTGATTATACTTTTAATAATATTTTATTGATTACATAAAATGTAGTTTTATCTCTGTGATAACAGCTATCACAGCAAGAAATCCTTCATAAATACACCAAAACTATTATCTTGACAAACCTTTTAAGACCACAATCCTGAGTTTATTTTAATATTTTAAAACATTTCCTTATTGTTTGAAAATGAATAATAAAAATGCTATCCATACTCAGTGGCAAATTTTATACACACACACACACACACACACACACACACATACATATATAGGCTGTCCAGGAAGTATCCAGTCATGTAATATAAAATATAGAGGTATTTATGGCTCAGGTTTTTCCCGAAAGCCCTCATAAGTACATATTCATATATGTTGTTAAATTTAAGGGAAATACCATGTCTATCAAGATTTAAAGTGATCAAATTATTTTCCTCTTGTTGTTTACTTTAGTGCCTCATACCATGTTTTAATTTGGGATTTAGAAATGTGTTGAAGTCTTTGGAGTAAATCCACTACCCTAACCAATCGTGTCAGTTTTCCTTTGGCCAAATTTGGTTCTTTTGGTGATGACTAAACTTGTGTTTCCAATCTGAGCTCTGCTTCTCAAAGACCTAGTCCTGGATAGAGAAAATAATTGTCTTTGAAAATGCAAAATTGTATAAGAATTAAATGATTAATTATATGTTACATTAACTATAGTCATATTAATTATATGAATGCCTTTTTCCTAGGTTATTGGATTAGTATAATACTTACTGATGTTTGGTGCCATCTGTCTCATTGGCATACTTCTTATGTACTATATTTTCTGTCTCTCAATTTTTGGATACATCTGTCTTAAACATTATTGGGTTTACATTTTACATGAAGTAGCCAAATTGTGCAGTGGAAACATAAATTTCACTCTGAGTTCACATGGCAGAGATCTTATGAATAATGGCTAATATTTATGAAGCTCATTTATTTCTTTTAGTTATCTTATGCCAAAGAAGAATAATTATGTCTTTGAAAATATGGTCTTTCAACTGTCTATGTTTAGGCTCAACAATCTATATAGGCCATAGTAAAACCACATGCAGGTTCTTAAATTACCAAACCTATTAGCTCCGTTAATTTCAATGACAAAGTAAATTACATGGTTTTAATTTCTAGTAGGTAATTACATCATACAGTACATCTTATGCTCACCATCTGCTCTCTTATCTTAAAATGAAATAATTTCTTGACCTACAACTACTTATCTTATTTTTGTTTTTTAGAAGAAAACTAAATGTACATTGTTCAAATTTCTGTATTCCAATTTTCTAAAAATTTTACAGCAGTTGAGATATTTGTCCCCACAATTGCAAAGAAATTTCTATGCCCCAAATCTTATTACTATAAGAACTATTTAACCTAATCCAAGACCAATTCTTAATTCTCATCAGTCACCAATCTTTAACTCAGGTGACTGTTTTTGTCCTAACATCATTCCCATAGCCCTCCACATTTCCAGGTGTGCTCTAGCTCTTCAGCCAGTTTTGCTGCTTTCTACTAATCTGCACATCACTGTGGTCAGCATAACTGAGGTCTCATTTTCTGCCATCTTTTCTTCTCTACATACTCTCTCATTAGAAAATCTTATCAAGTCCCATGGCTTTAAATACCATCTCTGCAGTGATGACCCCATAATTTGTATATCCAACTAGATAGCTTGCCTATACATCCAATCCATCCAGCCAACTGCCCAACTCGATTATCACTGTAGATGTCCAAATGACATTTTAATTGTAATATGTCCAAAAACAAACATTTGTTCCCCTTATCATACCTGACGTCCTGATTTTTGCCCATATTAGTAAATCACAATAGCATTCTTCCACTTGCTTAGGACAAAAATCCAAAGACACATCATTATCTACTGTCATCTCACAGGTTTCACCTACTTCATTTGCAAAAGCTATCATATCTTTTCTCATTAGACATCTCAAGTCAACCACTATATAATTCTCTACCACTATCATCCAAATATGAGGGAGATAGAAAAACTAAAAATAAAAACAGAATTATTTTCTGGAGGGTGGACCCCTTACAGTACAGGTTTTCCCCTCTAGGTGAGTGTTCTAGGATCCCATCTGCATCAGTGTACCAGCTAGCATCATTGTGAGAGGCCGCATTCAACTTCAGTAAATTATTTTTGGAGCTCTTTCGGCACATTCGCCCATTACATGATGGGTGATTTACGTGAAAAACATATGGCATGACAACAAAATTGACTACACTGCATGTTCAGCAGTTTTTGACCAAAAATACCGTGACTCCCATCCCCCATCCTCCCTATTTACACAATCTTGCCCTGAGCGACTTTTTTTTTTTTGGTTTCCCTGGATGAAAAATGTCCTCAAAGGAAAATGTTTTGCTGATGTGTAAGAGGTGAAACAAAAACAGCAGAAGCACTAAAAGTCCTCTAAATCAGAGTTCAATAACTGGTTTGAGCAATGAAAAAAGTGTCTCAAAAGGTGTATTACATCAAACAGAGTATTTTGAAGGGGACTGAAGTTTAAACATGTAAGAATAAATACACCGTTTTTTATATACAAATTCTATTTTGCGGGGTCTCCTCTAGTACAAACTATTGTATCTTACCTGAATAATTGCTGTTTTGCTGGTGTTTCCACTTCTACCTTTAACCTACAAGTCTCTAGTCAGCATTGAAAGCAATTGTAGTTGACTCCTGAAATCAAGGATTTTTTTTTTCAATAAATACAGCAGGCCCTTTGTATCCATAATTTCAGAATAGCAGATTCAACAGTATTTCCACATTCTCAACCACAAGTTCCCGATCGCAGATTCCCAACTGCAAGTGGAAAACCCCGCTTTCAATGCACAGTCAGTTGAATCTGTGGATGTGAAGGGCCAACGTAGTAAAGCCTTTGGAGAGTCAAAAGCTACATGCAGATTTTTGATTCCAGAAGGATTGGGTTTCTAACCCCTACATTGTTCAAAAGTCAACTGTATATACAGGTATGCCAGATTAAGTCAATCCTTCATTGCATACTCTATGATTTCATTAAATCTTTAATTCAAAGTAATACTTAAAATTTAATACCTTTAATGTAACCTAAAGTGTGCTACATAATCTTATCTACCTAACACTTCCCTTCTGCAGTACTCTATTTTTCTGCTTTAGCCTCACTAGGCTTCTAACTTGACATTGTAGGCTTGAAATATTTTTCTTCAAGATAATTATCTAGTTCAGACTATTGTTGAATTCATTTATTTCAAAAATGAGGTGTTCCCTATATACATAAGGTGTAAAAGATCAAATGCTAATCACTATATTATACACCAAAACCTAATATAAAATTGTATGTCAACTGTACTTTAATGATAAAAATTAAAAACCAAAAAACATACCACCATGTTGTGACTATTATAATTACCTGCTTACCAAGAGTTATTTTACCTGGACTAATTTCAGATTTGGAAGATCTCTCTCTCTCTCTCTCCCTCTCTCTCTCTTCTAACTGAACTTCTTTTGTTAGGAGCAACAGAGCTACAGAGTGAGAGCACCATTTATTAAAACATGAAAAAGCATTAATTGTTCAGGGTTAGGGAATTTGCACTGAATAGTTCAGGAAACTTCTCGTGATGACATATGAAGAAGCTGAGCTGCTAGGGGTGAGAGTCAATTTAACTTTTCTTCCTTTCTCTGAGACAACTGATATAGGGTATATTGTGAGAGAAGGCAGTGAGCAAATATACAGGGTCTGGCAGAAGAAGTAACACCATTTTTAGAGCAGTTCATGTAATTATGATAGTGATTCCCAACCTTTTTCCACTTGTGTACCCCTTCTAAGCCCATTTCTATAAATTATACCCTTTGTTTTTAAAACAGCTGCTTTTAAATACTGACACATTTGTTCAGTGCCTACCTTAATGTAAAATAGTGAAAATGAGGTAATAAATAAGGAAAGAAAAATTACTACATTAAAAGTACAACCCATGGAGTTAATTTTACAATATTCCTAACAGTTAAATATTGATAATGATGATCGAGTATTAAACATTAAATAAATAAATACTTGAAAACAATCTTGATTAAAGACAACACACTTACTTTTACTCAGTCAATAACTAAACTGATTAAATAGTCTGGCTATGGATGTATTTATATGTTTAGGGAAGTTCTAGAAACATCACAAATGGATTGTTCTAAAATGGTTGAGTATGTAATGGCTGGTAGAAGAGCAGTTTGAGGGAAGGGTTCACAGCCATGCCCTCACCAATCATTATTTGCTAATGTGATCTAATTTTGAAGTGTCTCCATTAATGGTGACTCAAACTTAACATTTATTGTTTCATAATTAATGTTTTGCTTTTTTTTTCACTTTACTTGTTTTTTTTTTTTTTTTTTTTTTTTTTTTTTTTTTTTTTTTTTTTGGCCATTACTGATTATTTTTCATGTACCCTTGAACAGCCCAGCATGTACCCCTGTGGGTACATGTACCACTGCTTGGAAACCAATGAGTTATGATATTGTTATGTTACAGAATTACATGCTTATGATTTTGGTATAGATTACCAGCTCATAAAAAGGGGGTGCTATTTTTGCTGGACCCTGTATTTCTCTCTATGATAGCCCAAATCTATGGTCCTAAAATCATAATTTGTGCTATGAAATAACTTTTCACAATACCAAAACTCTATGAAATTAAAAAGGTAATTGAGTTATTACATCACTGACATTATTCATGTCTAAATATTGACCTTTATTAGATTATTTTTAAAAATGGTAATGTGTCATATTATGTCTTGCATGAATGGAATGGAAGTTACTGCTAGCATTTGTAAAATCAGGGCCTACAGAGAACAGATATATGGATGAGGAGAGAAAGAAGGATCATATTAGGCTCATTTAACAGTATTCTATTCAACCATATTCCACTTCCCCTCAGGGTATGGTTATAAAGACAGTGCCTGCTGAGTTTAGGTCTACACATCACTTGCTATATCTAGAGGGAGAGACAGTTAATGATTTTACATATGTCTTGCTGTGCTCAGAATCATGTGTCTTCTCAATCAAATGATACAGATAATTAGTAATTCTAATAAAGACTCAAGCTTGACAAATTTTACAGAATTGTCTTTAATTTGTTTGCAGCATGTTTAAAATTTCCAAAGATTTAAGGCAAATTTTATTAATACGTAGTCAGACTTAGCCTTGCTGTTTTTCATAGACCTTAACAAATTAATTCAAGGCAAACTCTTTCATCTTTGAAATCAGATTTTAGATCAACTTTCTGTTTTCTGATTTTCTTACCTATGAAATGGAAGTATTTTATTAATAGAATAAAGGTTAGTAATCAATAGAGCAGAACTACAAAAAACTGAAAAGAGTTTTGTAGCTACTGTTTTATACCTAAAAAATATTATTTTATATTGTAGAATTACATAAATAACAAATATGTATGTAACATTGAGTTTAATTTGTTTTTATTAATGTATGTCTTGGGGAAAAAGTAATAATAGAACTATATCTAAAATAATCTTTTAATCACTTAGAATGTAAAATACATTTTAAAGAAAAGACAGTATGCACATTAAAATGTGTTAGGTTAGCATTTTTGCATTTCATGAAATAGAGGAGCAGTTTTTCAATTGATGGTGGAAGAATTTCTGATAAAGTAAATTGCCAAATCATAGAATATTGCCTTAGATCATTAATATTAATTATAAATGTTAAGTACAGGTAACCCCCATATAACACAGTTGTTAGTTCTTAAAGATGCCATTATGCAAATCCATGTTATACAAAACAAATAAGTAGTACAAAACAAATAAGTAGTACAAAAAAGGGAGTTAGGTTCCAAAAATTAAAGAAACACACTATTATATTATTATAATTAACAGAAATATCTTTATTAAAGAATTTTCACCAAAAGTATAACATTAATATGTATTAAGTATCTTTTGCTCTTAAAAACTTTTATTACATTCTGTGTTGTTCAGGGATTTCTCTAATTCTCAAATCACGTTAGAGTGAAGCCATGTTATGGAAGTACCATGTTATATGGGAGTTACCTGTATTTAAGATTTTTTACGGTAAGTATATAAATTTAACTATTTAAATCAGAATTTTCATGAAGTATTTTATGATAGCATGTATTTAGAGAACATCTACTTTTATTACATATAATAACTCTTTAGCAGGATATAGTTTGGTAAACAGAATTAAAACTATGATTGTTGCTTTGATTTTTTTCTAAATACATTAACTGTGGTAATTATCACAGAAAACTTTTACTTCCTTCTATCTTAATGGGAAAAAAACAAAAGAAAAATTGTTTAGGATGTTTTATCACCTCTTTTTTAGCCTAAGAAAGAAGAATTAAATAAGAAATAAGAATTAAAATAGTCCATAGAATGCATGGATTGTGTTTCATTACAATCCATGCATTCTATGGACTATTTTAATTCTTATTTCTGTGGTTTTTATTATTGTTACAGGAACAAAAGGGTAGTTGGCTTCACATGGGAAAGAATTCAAACTTGAGCTGATATAGAGTTTAAAGTAAAAGTAAGTTTATTTAGCAGAGAGTAAGAAAACAAAGCCCCCCCCCCCAGACTGAGTGGTGGTCTCTAATTGCTAGTGGAAGAGAGACCTCCTCCACCTTCCAGGCCGTGTTATGTGTGTTTTCTGCTTCCATGGAAAATGCACTGGTGTGGGAGTAAAGGAGGATAGAAGACATGGTAAGCTTATCTTGAATTTCAGTAAAATTCAAAAGGAATAGGGGCAGGATTTTTGTTAGTTTGTTTTAACTCCTCTAAAGTATAACCTGTGTTTTCTTTCCATATCTTAACTACAGGGATGGCCATAAGGGAATCTCTAGTCTTCAGGAGAGATTTCTCTGTGTTATTGATTAACATCTGCCTGAGTTCTGTGTCTTGGAGCACATAGACAGCAGGCTTGGGATTCAACCTCTTACTTTCTTCTGTAAAAACAGTCCTCCTGGCCCTTTCCTATATTATACTTACGTATGATTTTTTCAATTCAATACAATGCAACATGATAAAAATTAGAAGCACAATATAAAATCATTTTATCACCCCCACAATCAAGATTATATTAATAATTTAAAATAACTGTTAATGACTGTAAATTGGTATATATCTGGGCTAATTTTTAAAGATGATGAAAAAATCAAACACAAAGAACAGCTGGGGCCAGCTTCACATAAAATATATAGCATGTTTCAGCCTATGTTATTTTTATATTATCCTGTATTATTCCTCTGGTAATTCCACATCTCTTATCATTTTGAATTCTCTAATTATTGCACCATATTTTGAATACTCAAATTGTGATTCTTTGTTTGATTGTTCTTTGGTTTACTGCATTGTTTGCTTTTACAAGTGACATGAAGCCATCCAAAGTCTTGCACAAGAAAAACGGATCATGAAGGAATAAATACACTTATCTATTCTTTCAAGGAAGTAGTACAGGTTATTTTTAAATGCATACTAAATGTACTTGTGATATGAAACTTTGGGGTTCTGTTCTAACATCATTAACTAACTCTTCTGGTCATAGAATCATTCATTATACATGATTAAGGGAAAGCATCTTTAGGGCTTTTGATTATAAAGGATAGTGAAAACAAGGATAGGAATCAAATATAAGAGTGGTTTGGAGTAGATTGACCAAGATCTAAGATTTCTATTTAGGATGAAGTCCCTTAGCAGTTTAGTGGTTTGGAGGTTAATTTACCATAAGAAAAATAAATGTGGACCTCATGAGTCCCAGTATATGAGTTTCTCTATAAATGTAAGAAAATGGTAAAAAGACAATAGTCCAGCTTATAGGACTTGCACTCAGATTTGTGTCATTGAATACCTAGTGAAATGGGGAGAAACCTGTATCTATTATTTAATGTTTTACTATGATGTATTTGTGCATGTTGAGCTCGACAGATAAAACATTGGATACTAACATCATTTGACCTTTTTAAGTTTTAAAGCTCAGATCCATAAAATTTAGGCTATAGTAATCTTATTATGTGATAAGAAATTGAAATTCATGTATGCTTTGTTTCATTTTGATATTTTAATTTTGTACACCTTTGTTTAAATTACTGTATTATGATCTTTTATGAATGGCAAGGTCAAGAGGACAGAGAATCTTTTTTGCTCTCAAGAGAAGAAGTAGCACAGATATAATTACTTCAGACTATGACCTTTCAATAATTCAGTTCTAAATTTTAAGTTCAAAATAAACAAGAGTTGTCACAATTAGCTGGTTCTGTTGGGGCATATAGACCCATGAGAGCAAACACCTGCAAAGGTGTGCTCTTGAGTTATAAGAAAATGTGCGAACATGTAGACAGTTTTCTAGATTTTCTGGTTAGATAAAGCTGATTTTGAATTAAAATGAGAGGAAAGAATAAGAAATAAAGAAAGGCAGAATCGTGGAATGTCTTTAAGGAAAAATAAAATGACAAAAGGGCGATTTTAGTAACAACTTGAAATGCAAATTAGCATTGAGTGGCAAACATGAACAGATAGGAAATGCTAAGAAAGAGTATATTGCCCTGGGAGTAGGGGTGGGGAGAATAGTACGGGGGTTGCACTCAATAAGATAAAGTAACGAAAATACACTAAAATATACTGAAAAGAAGAAACTGGCAGAAAAGGAAAGAAAATAGTTCAGTAAAGTAAAATACAAAAATTAGTTTTAATTTAAATATTTTTGATGATTTAAAACTTTTACATGATGATTATTGCTTTAGAACTTACTCTTGTTCTTGTTTTTCTCAGTATTAGTCAAAATAACTTGATCATCACAATGGAAATGGTTCTGTAATTATTTTACTTATAAGTAAACCTTAACTATTAAAAACATCTCAAGAATATATAAAGATAAAAAAAGTATTTTCTTCATGTCTCCAGAGAAAATTGCTTTTAGTATTCCAAGTATATCTACTAATTTTTCCAATTACTTTAAAACTGCAAGGATATTTATTTTAAATCTATATATTTAAAATAATGCAATGTATATTTTTAGCAATATATGTAGATTATGTATATAAGTAATAACATATCTTAAATTTTTTGAGAAAATAAATACAAACCTTTTTTTCTAAAAATGCTATGATTATTGACAGATAAATTGCACATTAAAAACACAAATGGTTTATATACATATATACACTATAGGCTGGGCTAAACTTTACTAATATGTCATTACTCATCCATCGAATTATGGAAAATATTGATAATGTTTAGTGTTGGCAAAGAAGCACTTGATAAATAATTTGTATATTATTTGATGTAAGTTTAAATTAAAAGAAAAAAACAGAGACTGAAACAATTTTATTGCACTTATCAAAATTGAAACTGTATAAATTAAGACTCATGCAACTTCAACTTGCAGCTATTTTCCACAGAAGTATACTTGCACATATGTATGACTGCATGGATGCATGCACTCATTCCAGCATTGGTATGATAATAAATATGTATGTGAGAGAAAGAGAGAGAAGAGAGAGACATAGCTCTCCATATTTATTAATTTTATTTGCAAATGACAGAACCTGAAACAAAATTAAGATAAAAAGAATATATTCTACATGTAATGACTATCCAGAGGTAGACCTGGTTTTAGTCAAAGAGAGATCCAGTAATATATTCAAGGCTACTATCATTTTCTTTCTATCTTTTGAATACTTTATTATTTGTGTTGGTTTTAAGTTTACTCTCACTAATTAGTGGCAACATAGCTGCCATATTTCAGGGTTACTTTTCAGTTCCACAGAAATATAAATCTATTCACTAAAAAACAAAACAAAACAAAACACTTCAAATTGTGTTAAACCGTATGATATCAGATCATTTGCCCATCCCTAAACCATGCACTGGCTGGTAAGATTCAAAAATTTATTGAACCAAGCTTGAGTCACATTACTATGTCCGGGGCTAGGGTTGGAGTTGGCATATCCAGTCCACCTAGAATGAGGTGCTCAGAATATTAAAAGAACAGAAGAAATGGATGTTGGAAGCCCAGTAATATAACATAATGAGTTATGTTGTTATCTGAGAATAATACAATTCACAGAATGATACAAATTATATATAATTTTATAAAAAGTAAATAAGTAAAGATTTCTTTAAAATATACATGTGTACTGTTCGAATGGCTATTATCAACAAGATAAGGAATAACAAGTGCTGGAGAGGATGTGAAAAATTAGGAACACTCACAGACTGCTGATGGGAATGCAAATTGGTACAATTGCTATGGAGGACAGTATGGAGATTCCTTAGAAAATTGGGAATGGAGTTATACAGCAATCCCACATCTGGGTATCTACTCCTGAAATTTAAGAACCTCACAAAGACTTATGTACCCCAATGTTCATAACAGCACTGTTCATGGTGGCCAAGTCATAGAAACAACCAAAGTGCTCTTCAATAGATGACTGGATAAAGTAGCTGTGGTACATACACACCATGGAGTATTACTTAGCTATAAGAAAAGATGAAATACTACCATTTGCAACAAAATGGATGGACCTTGAGATCACCATGCTAAGCGAAATAAGCCAGACAGAGAAAACCAAAACCATATGACTTCACTCATATGTGGAATATAAAACTGAAAGCAACAAAGAAACAAAAATTCATGGACACAGTCAATAGTTTAGTGGTTACCTGAGGACTAGTGGGGAGGGAGGGAGAGAGGTGGCAGGGGTTGGGAGAGGAGGGTGGGAGAGTCAACTATATGGTGATGGAAACAGAACTGACTCTAGGTGATGAACATATAATGCAACATATAGATGATACACTATAGAATTGTACACCTGGAGCCTATGTAATTTTTGCTAATCAATGTCACTCCAATAAATTTAACAATAAAATGTGTGCATGTGCGTGTGTGTGTGTGTGTGTGTGTATGTGTGTGTGTGAAAGCAGATATAAAATGTTTTTAAGTGCACACACACAACTGTGACTATTAGTTACCTATGGAGAAGGGCCAGAATTTGAGTAAGATTTTTTGTATTACCTAAAATATTTATGAATGCATAATTGTATACATTATGAATGTATACATTTTTACAAGTTAACAGGTAACATTTATTAAGATTTTATTACATCTCAAACACTTAGTTTGTTTTACATGTATAATTTCACTTAATTATGACAACAATTTCAAGAGGCAAATGCTATTTTTACAATTTACAGATGAGGAAAATAGATAATAGACAGTAATTGGTTAAAATGTCACTTCCAGAACCTTTAATTTTTTTTTAACTATGAGGCTATCTGTATTTTAAAAAATATATATCATATATAAAATGATATATATGCACATATAAAAAAATCAGCAATTATTTTGAATCATACTATACTATGAGTTACATAAATTTATATGCATATGTATATAAAATTATAGACTGTATTTTGTATTCAGTTTTATTTTATATTAAAAATATTCCATTTTTCAAATTCATATTATAAAATAATGACCTGTATTTCAAATACCTGTAAAATTTTCAGTGTTCCATTGAAAACTTTAATTCATATAGAAACCATACATGACATTAATGCAGCCTTATTATTTTCCAAATTGTTAATAAATTGTCCCAAGATAGTTTATTTAATAATTCTATTTTTCCACTAAATATAATGGTCACTATATTATAATACATCATTTGAAATGATAATTTGTGAAATATATATTCTGTCCCACTAGTCTAACTGTTCTTACCCCAAATGTACTTTAACTTTTAAAAGCTCCTTCTAGTCTCCAACTGATATAAATCTATGTGCATAGAAGAAATGTAAAGCTCAAACATTCCCACACTCAAAAATACTCTATTTTGATAGAATTAAATTTATAAATTACTTTTTGATAACTGGTTTAATTATAATGTTGACTACATATGTCTACAAAAATAGACATTCTCTTTCTTTTTAAATAATTTTTATGGCTCTTAATTGTTTTGTAATTTTCTTCACACAGTATTTCTCATTATGGTATCAATATACCAGGGCATTTTATATTTTTAAAGTTACTATGAATTCAATATCATTTTTATTACTATTTCTGGATAGTTATTACTGAAATATAGATCAGCTAATGATATTTTTATTTTTTTTGCAATACTGATTTGTTGTTTGTGCCTTACTTTTTTTAATGTTATTAAAATGTACTCCACTTACCATAATTTCATCAATTCATGGTTTTTTTCATTAAAAAAATCACTTTCTTTTACTATTTTCACATGTTTTACAACCGACACCAATATCTAAATATATGTGCCTAGCTTCTTTCACTTAACAAAATATTTTAAGTTTCATTCACATTGCAGCATGGATTATTACCTCATTATTTTTATATATGAATAATATTCCATTGTATGGATATACCACATTTTTCTTTAGCCATTTTTCAGTTGTTTGATATTTGAGTTGTTTCAACCTTTTGCCTAGTAGGAGGTTAGTGAGGGCTGGAGTTGGGTATTGTATTAAATGTCTTTTATTTTCTGTATTCTGATGCTTTCACATCAGGGGTCTTGCTGATCCTTGAGGGACTGCCCCTCCTGGGATTTGCTGATCCTCAAAGGCAGTGAACAACTTGCAAGTAAGCATATTTTCAAATACAAACCAAGCACTCCAGTTTCATACCCTAACCACCTTCTTCACAGGGCTCTTATGCTCTAGGCCACTGACGTCTTGAATTAATAATCATTCCGTGGTCCGCTACCAGACAACTAGCCAGAGGCTTTCTGTCCCCAGACCCACTGAAATTATTCAAATTTGCCTGCTTACCATCCCTGGACCATTTCTTCCCATGGAAACCACAACAAAGGCTCTTGATCATGATTCCTTTCTTCTCCTTCAGCCTCTGGCAGAACCTCCTGTTTCCCTGGGTAAACTCCAGTGCCAAGGCGCATCCCCGTTATTTGGACACTGCTCATCTGTAGGCCTTACCTCAAACTTTCTATTAATACACTATATTTTAAATCAGGTGTGTCCTTTCCCTATGTCTTTCAGGCTCTGGTAAAAGTTTTATTGAGGGCAAATGTTATTAAGAAAAGAGAATAATTTTGGTGTGTTCGCAAACCCCTACTGTTCCCCTCCTCCTGCTGCAAGTATGTTAGGACATGTCTCCAGTTTCACTGAGGACCTGGCAGGGCTCCTGACAGTAAACCTCATAAAAGTGTGGTGAAAACCAATGACTAGGTGCCTCCAGCATTATTAGCTCTCAAATTTATCCACATCAAGCCTCCAGCCAGTCATCAAACTACAGGTTAAGTTGTCGTGTCAATGTACTGGCTCCTGCCATGGTTTCTGCTCCTGTGCATCTGCCTGGCTGTCACATTTTGGGGATAGAAGTTTGACCCTGTGATCTCAATTCTCTGGTGAAGGTAAGAAGAATTCTTAATTTTTAGTTTGTTCACTGTTTTACATGTAGTGATCTTACTCAAAAATATCAACCAAGTTCTTAAATTTTCTTTTTCCATCTTTTATTTCCTTTCTCTTTGCATACTAGTTTCACATTCTCCTGTAGGTAACCTATTCCAAAGTGGTTGGTATGAGACATAACTGTTCTTAGTCCCATATTACATTGTCTAACTTAAAAAAAATAAACAGGAAAATAGAAATTGTCTACATTCCAATCCTAAAAGGGAAATCAGGATCACATCTCCTCTTTCGCTTCTTTATACAAAGTACCATCTCAAAGAGATAGTGTACTCTCATTGGCCAAGTTGCTTCTCTCTGTAGGTTGGGAGCATACTGTGAATTGCCATCCCTCTCACAGCAACAAGAGCACCTAACAGTGGTTCCAAAGAAAGAATGCTATGTGGGACGGAGCAACATGTAACTTCTAAACGGAATATAAAAAATTGTGAAACCGTTTTCAATAAATTGCCAACACTATATCATTTCTATTTTTTGAGGTTAGATTTATTTGTGACCCAAGAAGATAATGTAGTAATTCTTACTACAGTCACTATATAAAATAAATAAGAAAAAAGCTGAATATTTCCTTATACATATTCTTAAAACCCAAGATTTATATTATGAATGATATACATTATTATTAAATATGAAAAAATATTTTTATGTCTGTCACCTTGTTCTTTTCAGCCTTTTAATGTAAACATTAGGAATAATAAAAATTTATATTTTTAAAATGCCCTTAAGCATATGACTTTTTTTATCATCTTAGTATTTATGCATAGGTGACAGTCATGTGTTAAATATTTAACACTAATGCACCACTTTTGATTTTGTAGTTTGATGTTTATTAAGAGTTAAATATTCTAACAAAAAATAATAAAATAATTTCAAATAAAGAGAAGTATAACTGTACCAAATTTTAGATAGAAAGGATATATAAAATATAATTTAAAAATTATTTTTTCTCTGTTATATCACTAATTAAAATTATTTTTTTTGAGTATTTTTGTCATAGGCTCTAAGGTTTGCAGTAGCATGGAGGAGGAAAGCATCAGTGTCTAAAAACCTGTATCATAAATATTCACAGACTAGTTATCTCCTTATAGCATCAAAAATGGTAGTCCACAAATCCTTACACATTTTCATGTTCAAAAACTTAACAATAGTTAACATGGAAGAAATTTTCTACTTTATATAAGCCAACTTCTCCCTTGAGTCTACTTTTAGATTTAAAAAAATCTAGTTTTAGATTTTAAAAAAAGGTAAAAGAAGTTTAGTGATTTGCTTTTATTCAAATAATGTTGATAAATTTGGAGAAAAGGAGGTAACTTATAACAATTTCTAAAAATAATATTTAGATGGTTAAATTTTAGGGCTAGACAGGGCATAAATATAACTGAGTTTCTCTTCTTACTAAAATGGCTCTGTGAATAATGAGATTGGTGTTTGAGGTTCTCTCATGGTCAGAGGGTTATAAATATGGGCCACAGTGAATCAGATTGATTTAATCTTTTGACCATGCTCAATTAGACCACACACAGATGAATATTACCAATGTTAGAAGTTATTGACATTCATATGAGTTAGTGTGTTGTCTACCCATTAATGTGATAGCTATAATAGGCTATTCTAAAACACCCACTGAACTTTCATTTAGTCTGATTGAAATTGAGATTATAGTTAAGATCCATTGACTTGTTCTCAGCATAACATTTACTTAATCATAAGTATAGTGCTTTTTTTAAGTTCTGTGCGTTATTCTGGTGAATTACCAAACTTAAGGGTGGAACCCTCAAATTTGTAGCCAGTTGATCACAAGTGTTTTTGGCCTTGGAACTTTCAAATGCAGCTGGTGTTTGACTTAACCTGTGAAGTTTGACCTCCTGGTATTTAACAATCAGAATGGTATTGAAGTAATAAAAAAATTTTCATTAAAATATATGTTACTTAATGAGAATAAATTACTTAAAGTTTTTATGACCATAAGAACAAATTATTGTTCCTGTAGCCCTAAAAAACAAATATTGAACCAGGAAAATTTATTCTTTAAAATATAATAGCTCAGTTATATGAGTACTATGAAAATATATTTTATTGAAGTAAGTAGCATGTTTTAATAAACTGAAATATTAACAGATGTCATATTTGAAATGCTTATAAAGAATATTTTAAGTGTCATACAATTTTCCTATAAAATTAAAGTAAGAAAGTCTCATGGATATCTCTGATAAAAATCAAGTGAGAAAAATATAGTTATGAAAAGTGTCAGTTAAATATACAAAAATTAATTGGGCTCCTGATGTTTGACATCTTGGTATAATATACAGGTAAATATGGAGGAATAGATTATCCAGACTTTGTGTGTGTGTGTGTGTGTGTGTGTGTGTGTGTGTATTTAATCACCTCAGAACTGAAACAGATTAAATACATAAATAAAAATGAAAATTATAGTATTCAAAGGCAAGAGGAATTACTCAGATCCATATTTGTATGTCTCAAAGTTATTATAAGGGCCTAAGTTAACTGGACTCCACTATCCTTCCTGGATACCACCAGCAGTAGCCAGAAATGATAACAAGAATGAGAAGAATCTAGTCTATCAACCCAAAATTACCCATGTGCTCTGGTGTTAAAAAGATAGAACTCAAATTTAAATAATGTTGGTGATGGCGTTCTGAAGTCTATCCCTTACATCCCCATATGCCTTATTGTTGGCATTTTGCAATATAAGATATGGTTCTAAGAACATAAATAAAACCAAATCCTCCTCTCAGTTTAATGCAATCTAATTGTCTATATATCCAAGGACATATGGTTTGTCTGCAGGACTCTGATAAACATGTAGCATGACTCTGGAATTGAGAAGTAAGTTTTTTCATTGCCCCTCTTTTCATATATATATATAGTGGTCCGCATGAATGGATAAACATTTATATATTAGAAAATCAAGATTGATAATGAATGTAAGCACATCTGACACCTTTTTTCAATTTATTTTTTCAATGTAGTTTTTCAATACATCTATTTTGAACAAGATGGTTCAGGAATTGTGTAAAATTTTAGAAATGAAAAAATATACCTTCTTTTGAAGGTACATTTTCAATCTAGGGCTAGAGATAGAAGTTCAAAAAAATAAATGCAATAAAATTGGCAAGCACTATAACTGAGATAAGCTGTTACAAAGGAGAAAAATTATGCTTTAGTTTTAACGGACAATATGTCTCAGTTTTTACTAAACTTGGGGAAATAAATTAACTTCTTAAGACTACTGTGTTTTTATTTGTGACCATATGTAGGAAGACATAATTCTCAGATTATCAGTTCTTTACATTCGAGAAATTGTATGTCAATTATACATTTCAAGTTTTAAAAATAAATTTTAGTTTTTCTTTTGTATTGAATTTTCTTAGAAACACATGTCAGAGTATGGTCAGAGAGTATACAAGGGAATGTATAGTGAAACTAACATTTAGGGTGACTTTTAGTAATAGCAACCTCTTGTTTGAATAATGTGTGAATAATATTTAAAGCAGAGCAAAGGTGGGGAAAATATTTAAAATACAGGTAAAGATGAAGCAATATAGTTTGAGTAATGAAACTGTGCACTATGTTCAGGGAATAGTATTGATAAAACAATATATATAGAGAGAGATTGTTCAGATATGAGATTCAAGACAAGGATAACATTTTTTTAATGGTCCTTCAAGGTAGTATACCTTAATAGCTGCAGTCTTCATATCATTTTGTAAGAATGTATTCACCCATTTTCTCCCTTTTGGAATCAGACAATGCTTCCTTTTTCTTAGTAAAGTCATAGTCATTTTAATAAGTATTTACTCTACAATATGGGCTGGTAAACATTGCCCTTGAGCCATATTAAGTCCAGTGTTTTTATAAATTAAGTTTTATTGGAACACAACTATACCCATTCATTTCCATTTCCTACAAAGCTTTCACACCTATAAAAGCAGATATGTGTGTTTAAACAAAGCTCTTATTACTCACAAATCTTAAAATATTTACTATGTTGGCAATTTAATAAAAAAAAAGTTTGCCAAACCCTATGGTATTACATTCAGGAGAATTTGATAGAGTGAAAGAAGAGTAGTAGGTAGTAAACCACTGTGTCAGTACCCACAAGCAAGATGATGAACAATTGAACTAGGGTAGTGGCCATAAAATAGTGAAGAGGAAAATGAAATAGCTAGTCTTATCTGAGTCAAGGACATTGATGTAAAATAACAAATAGTAGAGGTAATAATAATACTCACAAAAAATGTTGGCAAATGAGTTTGCTGATGTTCTTATTTTCTTTGTTTTATACCAATGAAAAAAATTAGCAGAGTGCAGCAAAAATTTATGAAGAGTTTAGACCAAAATTATATACACTATGGAGCAGTCATCCTACTGGTAAGTTTTTAATGTTTTTATTTTATTTAAAAAATCTTTTGTTATTACTTGAATTATATTTCCAAGCAAAGAATGGTATGTTCTTTTGCTACTCTACTGGGTACTTTGTAATGTAATAATGACTGTGCTTTTTTTTTTTTCACAAATGAAAGTCAACCATTAAAGAATTCCTATAACATAAATATAATTCTTACCTATGACAAATTGACAAAAGTGATTGTCCCTTTGACAATAATGACAAGGTTCTTTTGCCATGAAAGTCTTAAAAATAAATATAACTTTTCACTCCACTTAGGACTTAATTGGCCTCAAGATCAATACCCTTCACATTTAGTCACATATTGCCTTACCAATAGAGCTTAGTAATTGGCTACTTATTGCTCCCTTCTATGACACATGCTACAACTTTTCTTCCTTCACTATTTTAGCCAAATTTCAAGAATTCTTCAATCATTTCAATGCTGATAGCTCATTCTTCTAAATAAAGATTTATAGAGTAATTCAACTCACAATGGCTTTTCCCCCCACTGTAATCTGGGTTTTTATTTTATGAGCTATTAATTTTAATCACATATTATATTTTGATGTATCTTGAATTTCATCATTAGTTGTTAGATACAGTTTGTAATGTCTTTTGCATTCTGTGCTTATTTCTCCTTTTCTAAGCATATTGCAAGATTCTTAACACAGAGGATCATGTTGAATAGTTATGTATCTCTACCATCTTCATCTAGGAGTGATAATTTTTCATTCTTGTATGTGACCATTCTCCTTTTATTTTAAATCATGGCATTGCTGTGAGGTTTTTTTGTTTAGAGATACAATACAACTTTGAATCTCTGAAAAGTTCTTATTTTTCAGTCAGAAAATAATAAGAAGAAATGAAAGCTTTTCCCCAGATGAGGGACATGTAGTATAGTCGGTATCATATTTATCTCAACATCTGAGGGAAATGAAAGGGATTTATCTTTTAGTTGCTGACATAAACTTCCATACTCTAGGATTTGTTGAGGACTAAATGTAAATAAACAATAGAACCCATCCAGTAGATAACCTGCCATATATTAAGTTTCCAACAAATCCAGCTCCTGCCTGCTTTTCTTCCAGAACAAAATTGTCATTCTTATTTTCAAAGTGTTTACTTCAAGTAACGCCATGTAGTGCATGACACAGATACAACAAATTTCTCCAATGTAAGTATTGTTATTTTTGCTTACACCAGCTTTTTGTCTGTTGTCTATACTTGGGAGAGATACATGCCTATTAATTTCAAAATACATTGTAGAGTGTAAACATTTTTTACATGATATACAAATTATCTATTTTTTAGGCTTAACAGGCAATACACAATATTAAAAATATGGTTGCATGATACACCAAATTTAATAATTGATTTACATATATGTGCAAACTAATTACTTTGTTTATCCAGAGGTAGAATCTATATGATTCTCATACTCAAAAAAAGGCCAATTTTAACAGTACTTGGGGTGGATACTGTGTTATTAGACATAGACATACCCTTATAAATGAAGGAGTTATCCTTCCTGTTTCTAAAATTACTACCAGAAAATACCTCTCAAATGTCACCCTATTTTATTTAGTCTTAGTCTTACTTGAATAAAATTGCCTTACTCAGGATCCCGTATTCTACCAGAGGCATTTCTCATCCAATATTAGGTAAATGCATGCTATAAAGGTGTGGTCCCCTCATCCCCACTTGAAGCAAATCTGAAAATCCATACTGGCTCCAGAGTCTCTACATTTTAACTAAGGCCTTTGTTAAAAATGCATGGTGGTTCAATCTCCCATTTCCCAAAACTGTTTGTTGCTTTCTCACACAGAGTGTTATACAAAAAGCACCTTATATGCAATCAAAATCAAGCAGTTACCAGCTTAAAACTGCATGGATGTTTTAAGTAAACTGCATGGTAATTACAAAACAAAACCAAAAGTAGATATTCTATCTTAATAGATGCAGAAAAAAAATTTGAAAAAAATTCAACATTCTTTCTTGTAAAAACTTGTAACAAATTAGCTATACATGGCTTTTTCTGTTAAATTCAAGAAAAGACAAGAATGCCAACTCTCATCATTTCTATTCAACATAATACTGGAAGTCCTGACCTGAGAGCACTTAGGTGAGAAAAATAAATAAAAAGCATCCAAATTGGAAAAAAGTAACATTGTCTCTGTTTATAGATTATATGATTTATACAAAGAAAATCCTAAAATCTCTGTGAAAAAAACTGTTAGAATAGATAAATAACAGTAGTGTTTTAGAATATAAAATCAACATACAGAAATTAGTTGTATTTGTATACATTGACAACAAAATGGCAAAATAAGAAAACTTGCATTTATAATACCACCAAAAAGAATAAAATACTTAAGAAAGAATTTAACCAAAGAGGTGAAAGATCTATACACTGAAACCTATAAAAAATGACAATATTGATAAAAACAAAAATATATGGAAAGATATCCCAGAATATTTGATATTCATGAACTGAAAGAATTAATGTTGTGAAACTGTCCATACTACCCAAAGCAATCTACACGTTCAGTGCAATCTTAACTGATATTCTATTGTTATATTTCACACAAACAGAAGAAACAATTCTAAAATTTATATAAAATTGTAAGACTCCATATAACCATAGGAAAATTAAATCAGAAGAGCAAGGCTGGAGACATCACACTTCCTGATTTCAAACTTTATTACAAAGCTATAGTAAACAAAACAATACGGACATAAAACCAGACAGATCAATGAAACAGAATAGAGAGCCTGTTAATAAACCCACACATATATCATTAATTAAATCATGATAGAGGTGCCAGTAATACACAATGGGGGAAGAATAGTCTTCTCAATAAATGATATTGGGAAACCTACATATTCACAGGCAAAAGAATAAAATTGGACTTCTATCTTATAACATACATAAAAATCAACTTAAAATGAATTAAAGACTTAAGGGTAAAACCTGAAATCATAATACTCCTAGAAGAAACATAAAAGAAAAATTCCTTTACATTGGACTTGTTGATTTTATTTTTGGTCTGACACCAAAAGCTAAGGTAACACAAACAAAGTAAGTAAATGCAAGTATATTAAACTAAAAAGTTTCTATATGACAAAGAAAAGATCAACAAAATTAAAGGGAAACTAAAGAATCTAAGAAAATATTTGCAGACCATATCTCTGATAAGAGATTAATGTTGAAAATATGTAAGAAGCTCACATCACTTAATAGCAAAACAACAACAATGGATAATTCCATTAAAAATTATCAAATGACTTGAGAAGATATTTAAATGGCCAAAGAATACTAAAATATCCTCAAGTCACTAATCATCATGAAAAAGCCAATCAGAATCAAAATGAGATATCATCTTACATCTGTTACCTATTCTCAAAACCAGAAGAGATAACAAATGTTGGCAAGAATGTGGAAAAAGGGAACTCTTGTACACTGCTGGAGAGAATGCAAACTGGTAGAGCCACTATTGAAAAACATACGGAATGTTCTCAAAAAATTAAAAACATAACTTTTGATCCAACAATCCCACTACAGGGTATCCAAAGAATACAAAATCACTTTCTGAAAGAGACATCTCTACTGCCAGGTTTGTTGCAGTGTTATTCACAATAGGCAATATAGGGAAAAACTTGGGTCTATTGAAGAATGAATGGATAAAGAAAATGTGTACAGTTGACGTTACCTTGAACAATGTGGAAACTAAGGGGGCTGAACCCCCACATAATCAAAAGTCCACATGTAACTTTTGACTACCCTAAAACTTAACTACAATTAACTTTCTGTATCCACAAAAGATTAGTTCGAGGATCCTTTTTGAATACTAAAATCTGCGGGTGCTCAAGTCCCTCATGTAAAATGGCATAAAACATTGCATTTAGTTGGCTTTCTGCAACCATATACTCCAAGCTGTGGATCCAAAATACTTTTGGTTTAATCCAGAGATCTGTAACTTGGGGATATAACAAGAGCCAACTATATATTTATTGACAAAAAAGCCATGTATAAATTAACCATCACAGTTCAAACCTACATTGTTCTAAAATCTACTGTATAAATGTTTATTATAAGTAGTAAATAGATAAAGTTTACAAAGATGATTAGTAGGGAGAAAAATATCCCAGGAAAAAAAAGAGAAGAGAAAGTGAATAAATGTAGGGATATGAGTGAAAGAAATATTTGAGACATCTGACAGAGTACTTCAGATGTTCATCATGCTTATGCTAGGTTTTTATTGACTATATATTGAATATATAATGTATATTGAGAAATAAAGCAAGAAAAACTCTTAGAACCAATTTTAGACTGTTCTTGAATATAAAGAAAATAAATTATAAAGATTTCTTTATTTACAATTTCTCTAATCTTGTTTGGAAGTATAAAACTTAGTCACCCCAAGAGTGGTAATGGTCCAAATGTTATACAGGCAAACACTACCTGTCAAATATCAAAAACCTGCTGATAAAACCAATGTGATTCATAGAAATCTTGTGATGCAGTCCCATATATTAACATGCCATAAGTTAATAAACTTAGCTCAATTTCCTGATACTCCTTATATTATTATTTAGTTCCTACTTACCTTTAGACAGAGAGTAAAATTACATACCGATAAAAGTGATAGTATTTTCTACTCCTTTTTTCCCTTTAGCATGGGCTAAATAACATTCCAGTTACAATCTTGAAAATTAAAGGGTTTTATTTTTATTTATTTGAGAAAAAAATGCCTGTTGCAGATAAATGAATGCAATATATAAAAATAGCAACAGTTTAAATTACTGAATACAATAAAACATTAAAATATAGACTTTTGATGGTTATTGTATAAAAGGCAATAACTCTTTATTTTTTATTAAATTCACAATGTGGCATATAGCATATTAGATTGTTTTTTATATCCTTAACTGAGAAATATAAGAAAAATCATGACCACATTCTAGAAGTATAGAGTTGAAATTAATGACATCATCAAGATTAGAAATTTTCTTGAAGTTATTGGATAGATTCTATTAAACACTAGCATTAACATTGTTCATTGTCAAAGATAAGAGTCTATGGCTCTATTTTCCTTAATACAAATGAATTGTTTTATTTTAATGGGAAATTTGAATAAGAAAGCAGAGTTAAATATTTTAATTTAGTGGCACTACTCCATGGGTATCAAGTTACCAAAGATATAGAATAAGAAATATAATAACAGAATAAAAGCAATTCCTATGTTTTAAATGTTTACTGTACAAAGCAATGGGAATATGTATACATGAAGGAATTAACCTCCAACAAAAGGCTTTCACCTGGCCATCAGTTTTCCTAATATAGTCGTCAGCATTTGCAAGTTGGGAAGTTTTGCAGAAATGCATGAAATTCCTTGTCTTTTTGAAGACTTTTAAGATCAGAATAAATGCATCTTGATTCTCACACACACAAAAACGTCAATTAAAGCACTAAAGTGGAATAACAGTGTCTATTTTTACATGGAGTACATTCTCTTTGACATACCAAGCCATACCACACTAAATCCAAACTCTGAATCTGTGTCAGTTGCCATTTATTATCTGTGTGCTCCACACTGCTTTGCTTCAACTCCACCTACCTGGCCCTATAGGCATATGTGTCTTTGATCTTGCACTTCTAGATGAGTGGGCAGTGAGAACCATGTCCCCCAGAGGCTGCAATGGTACACTGGCTCTAGTTAAAATAATTTATCTCTATGAGAAAGGAAGTATTTTCAAGACAAGATTTGAAAGTCAGCCAGAAAGAGAGATTTAAGCTTTTGTAAGTAGGTAAAGCAAAAGTACAATCCCTGATGATCTGGTGAAGAATGAAGCTGAATGCTTCTAAGGTACTCCAAGCTGTGCATGAAAGGCTCCAAGTGACCTAGAGGATGGTATTGTTAAGGTGCTGTGAATGAGAGCCCTCCAAAATCTTCCTTATCAATTTAGTTTTAAACAGTTACTTCTTTCTTGCCTCAGTATGAAGTGTCAATTCTAGCATTTTTAGAATTTTTTCTTCCCTTGAATAGTTACCACGATAGGCTCTTTTGAAAAAAATAGTACATTTAAAAGTTTCATGTAATTACAACCTGAGGTCCACTAACACTGAGAGCAGCTTTATGGTTAGAATGCCTTGCTGTTTGCACAGAAAAACCCTGTGGTTCACTGCTTGTCTGATACTTCAATTATTTGTCTGTAATCACACACTAAAGCAGATACTGATTTCTTAGGTATTCAAATTATACCTAACTGCAAGCACCAGCGCAAGGTTTTTTTTTTTCTTTCATCTTAAATGATACACAATTTGGTATAATGGGCTTGTTCTCATGTAAGGGTATATATTTATGTATTTTTAAAGTTATATTATAAAACTCTATCACAGGGATAATTTTTTAGACATATTTAGAATATTTCTTGTAGGCGGCGTACTTTGCATTGGCATATAAAAGGAAAGGTACATTATGATTACAAGATCATGACATTTTAAAAAGTAAACAGCTATATTTCTTTTCATTTACAATATAAGCAATCATATATATTTACTGTTATTTGTGGTTTATAAAAAGGTTTGTGATTATTGGATCTTCATGTACATATAAAGTATAAAAGTAGTGTTAGGTAATTAATGGAAGCTTGCCTTACCCAAAGTTGTTATTAAACTATTTTCTTTCTCGATATCCCAGGAACATGTTGGAAAGATATTTAATGTTGTGCCTATTTTTAAATGATCAATTTTAAATTGATCTGACCAGCCATTCACAAATTTGGCCCTGATTATTTTCCACCAAAGAAACTGTATTTCTTTCCTGTGTTTCAAAGGCTGAGGGACAGAAAATATGCTCCTAAAATACATCATGAAACATGCTCTAGCTGTTCTTTTACATTAAAGTAGCTGTTTTCAGTTGGAATACATAAGCTACAGCATAGGTGAATGGAACTGGTGTATCCCAATATGTTTAAGCCAACAAGTCAGAACTTTTGAAATGAAACATTCTTCTCATTTGATCTGGGAAGAGCCTGGGTTAAATCTTTGGCACAATTTATATTACTGCTTTGGCCTAAAATAAAGTCTCCTACCTTTTTGCCATCAGACAAGTAAATAAAACACTGAAAAGTTTGCAATAAGTGATAGAAATTTTGCCTCATTTTCTCTAATGGCCATAGTTTTAAAAGGATAGGAGCCTCTACAGAGTTGAATATTTAATACTTAAATTTAGTATAATAGTTTACAATATTTATAAGGATATCAAATATCAAAATAAAAACTTCTTCTTGACATTATAAAAATTTTTTATTTGATATGTTTCTTACCAAAAAAGATATATTGACTACTAAATAGCCTGACAAGTAGAAATAATCTTGATGGTATCTGTCATCTTAAGATTTTGTAATTATAAAAAGCTGAGAATAATAATTCTAGGGTATGATTTTTGAGAAATAATTTTGTGGTAAATATAATATCACATTATTTTTTTACTTAGTTTTAGAAATTATTGAGATTATCAAGAAAATCACACCCCTTGCACATCTGTTTATAGCATGTTTTTATGCAATGGTAATCATGCTTTTCACATACAAACTCAGATAAAATCAAGGGCACAATGAAGTGAGTAGCAGTATTTTACTGAACAAGTCTAATTATAATTTAATTTCTGTCTTTGAAATAGTTTACAGATTTCATTTTGGAAAGGTGCTATACAATGATAACTACAAAGAACTTGATAGTAGGTTAAACTGTGTTAGAACCAGATTCCAGTTTACCTATAGTATGACCCTTAGCAGATACTTAATTCTTTGAATACCTGAGTTTCATATTCAATAAGATAATGATGATCATTAAGCACACTGTCCAGTATTTCTTAGCATTCATTAACTGGCACAAGAGAGCTACCACTGATACTACCTTTAGTGTCTTTTAGTTTAAACCCAAGGTTTTTAAAATTATTTATAAAATACCACCCGGTACAGTGACCAGACTATTAAGAATAATTGTTGTGGGTTGAATTGTGCCCTTTCACCCCTCTAAACAGACATATTCAACTATTTTTTATTGCAAATATACTACAAGTTTAAATTATTTTTATTTCAAATATACTACAAAATACCCAAGGTCATAGCTGCTCTGAAACAAATTAATACAATATTTAGGAAAATTCGGCTATATGGATCTAAATGGGAACTACTTTGGCTAATATACTGAAATTATTCCTGAATGACTGACTGTATGTTGATTCATAAAACAGTGCAAGTTCAAAATCAGTTACATTCAAGAAGTACAAAGTTTTACTTATAAGTAAATAAGTTACTTATGTTCTGCTCCTCATTTTTATTTTGTGATTGGAATAAACCAAATTGTAACTTGTTCTTAAATAAATTCTTAGGTGCTTGATGATCACTTGTGAGTTGTAAATAATGATCCAATTGCTATCAAATATTTGGAAATAGTTTTTTAAACTTCAAATAAAAATTAATATTCGTATATCTGATTTAATACAGAAATATAAAAATACTGCCATAAATATAGCAAAATCAAAATTTAGTATTTCTATTTCATAAATTTTTACAAACTGTACACTTCATTGAGACAATAACAATAGAAATGACAACAAAGGATTTAGAATATTACATAAATTGAGTTGATAGAGCAGTGGCAGAGTTTGAGAGGATTGACTCCAACTTTGAAAGAAGTTCTACTGTGGGTAAAAGCTAAAAAGAAGCATCACATGCTCTGGAGAGATAATTTGTGAAAGGAAGAGGCAAATTTCATGTTGTCTTATTTTAAGGAATTGCCAAAGCCACCCCAACATGTAGCCATTACCACTCTAATAAGTTAGCATCCACCAAGGTCAAGAAAACACCTTCCACTAGCTAAAAGGTGATGATTCCTTAAGGGCTCAAATGATGTTTAGTATTTTTTAGCAATTAGTTTTTATGAAATTAATATATGTACATTGTTTCTTCAGATGTAATGCTATTAAACATTTAATAGACTATAGTATAGTGTAAATATAACTTTATATGCACTGGGAAAACAAAATATATGTGTGACACACTTTATTGTGATACTTGCTTTATATGGTGGTCTGTAACTAACCCAATATCTCTGCTTGCATTGACTTCAGGAATCTAAAACAAACCAGATAATCTATTCAAAAAGCAATCACTGTGACAAATTCAAATAGACAGATTATCAACTTGATTATCAACTTAAGTTGTCTGTGCCCAGGAAATGGAGCCTGTGTTTTCTATGTGGAGTTTAGAGTCCTGGCTTTATGAAGGGACCAGTACACTTTGAGAAATTACATAGAATTACTTT
Organism: Lyroderma lyra; assembly: GCA_004026885.1. Classification (NCBI taxonomy): domain Eukaryota; kingdom Metazoa; phylum Chordata; class Mammalia; order Chiroptera; family Megadermatidae; genus Lyroderma; species Lyroderma lyra. The sequence goes on along the minus strand of PVJL010008130.1, from coordinate 18,294 downwards.
CTGTTTCTCAAAATGTTGGACATAGAAGATTCGATTTAATAAAATGTAGACTGTCATATTATAAATATAACATTATCTAAAGCAGAAACAAAATGAGCTAACACCTGAGTTAATTAATCTTATTTTCTAACATTATTATCTTTATGGACCAATAAATATATCTTCCTATTTTAAATTTTAATGGTTGTATTATAATAAATTTAAGAAAATATTTATGTAGTTTATTCCAAAGTTTTGCATTTAATTCAAATTTATTTTTATATCATTGCAAAAAGTTTATTCTCTCTGATGTTCATTTAATGATTTACATGAAGCCAGGCTATTCAGACAAAGCAAATTGTATTATAATTTTCATTTCCTTCCAATTAATCTTAAAACTTGAGACAGCACCAAATTTATCAATTAGGATGTTTAAATTATTTTCTAAGCTTACATGGGCACATAAGGATATCATTACGGGGGTCTGAGTCATTTTCCCTCAGTAACGAAACTGATGCAAATCATTGGTTTACAATACATTAAGATGGAGTTGGACAAGGACACAAGTATCAAAAGATAGAAATATTTTTTCTTTTGTATGCTTTAAAGTTTTTTATTTCTTGTTATATAAACTTACTAGATAAACTATTAATCCAAATTAATAAATATGTTAGTTATAAATATACTCATAAATAACAGTGGGCATGAGTGTTATTGGTATTAACCTTAGGAGGAGACTAGGATTATTGGAGTCATTCTTGACTAGCATCCCAAAGGGAGGTGGCTAGTGTGGACTGGTCACAGAATCACATTTGTAGTAGAAAATAAACTTCTCTTTTGGAGAATTACAAGCCTGTACCTACTTGTTCCTAAGATTTTTAGAGGTGTCTCAGTTTTTAATCTGTGTAAGACTCAGATATAAAATTTTCCAATGATTTTGTGAAGTATATACCATTGAAATAACACTCTTGTTTTATTTAAACTGTTTTGTGAAATGTTTATTGCTTCTAGTCAGAGGTGAACTAGACAAATGACTAAGTGTTGATTATTTTTTCTCTGATAATTAACTGTGTGGTATTATAAAACATTAAAACTTATTTTTAACCTAAATTTTCTTTTGATTGAATCAGACATGTCCAACCTGTCTAGGGACTAGGATTGCTTTGAATGCGGCCCAACACAAATTATGAGAATTTTTTTGTGATCTTTTTTTTTTCGCTCATGAGCCATCGTTAGTGTTAGTGTCAGTGTATTTTATGTGTGGCCCAAGAATATTCTTCTTCCATTATAGCACAGGAAGCCCAAAAGATTGGACACCACTGGATTAACTGAAAATATAGGGTTGTATGAGGATTAATTGAGGTATTAATGTATAGAAAGAACATAGCATAATAATTTTTACTTAATGATGCTATGACATCATACCTGTTATTATAATTATTACTCCCTATGAAGTCATTTATAAAGAGAGGTACAAACTTAGAAAGTAAACGGAAAAGAACAACTTCATAAATGGAATAAACACTACTTCATGAATAAGAATCATATACCTGCATACCTTTGATTAATGAGTAGAATTTTATAAGGCAGATAATATGGAGGAGGAAATTTCAAGCTCAAGGTAATATATAAATAAATGCCTGACACTATAACACAGACAATATGCTAGCTAAGCAATTAAGAATTTGACACAGTGGGATGTAGTGATGTGGATGGCTATAAAGATTAGGCCACATATTGCTGTATTTCTTTCCAAGGCTGATTCTTTCAACAGAAGTGTTTACTTCCTTCTTTCTTATCTTCGTTGATTTCATCAACTATCTTCTCTTCTTTATTTTGAGCATTCAAATATATAATTTAAAATGTTATTCTATTTATTTGGTCTAAAAATGCTTAATAGTTCTACAGAATTGTCTTCTCAGCTACCATCTTTCCTCTCTTCATTCTCCAAAGGGAAGTTTATGATAATTTTTCTAAATTTTGTGCTGTTTTCATTTACATTCCCTTCTTGAATAATTTCTAATCTGTGTTTACTCCTCGAAAGGTAGTATGATGTCCTGAACAGAACCACAATTTGGAAACCAGAGACAATTGCTTCCACCATCAGCAATACTTAGATAATTGACCATGAAAAGACTGGTCCTTGCTCAGCCTCACTTATCTCATCTCTGCAAAATCAATGATATCATCCATGCTGTGGTTTTAATGTGAGAATGGAAGGGCCTACTCTTTGTAAAACTTCTAGCATGGTAGTTAGTATAGGTTGAGAGACAGATATGTGTTTAATCTGTTTAATTCTGTTTTATTCACAAGGGGTTTAGTACTGTTGCTCAGATACTATCTAACTTGACTCTGTGCCCTGAGAATCCTCTTCCTAAAACACCTACCCCATTGGTTTTAGTAAATTTCAGTCTCTTTTAATCCTTTCCTAGCTTTCTTTTCTTCCTCTTCAGACTCTTAACTCCACAATCTTCTCTTCTTCATACACACACACACACACACACACACACACACATATACACACACATACATACATATATACATATATATATACACATACATATATACATACACACACACACACATATACATATATACATTTATATTTAGTAGTCTTAGGCAGCCCAGTATATTAAACTTTTACCTCGACTGTCTTCAAAATTTCTATTTCGTAGTTAGAGTCCTATCTCTCAACTCTGTCCTAAGCATTGGTCTATAATACCCAAAATATAAAAGAACTGAATTAACTATCAATCACTCACAAATACATACATCCATTGTGTACTTTCACACTAATTCTCCCCTTTCATCTCTACTCATGATCTGACTTACCTCTGTTATTATTTCAATGCCATTTTCATGTTGTCATACTAGCAGTAGAAAGAATAAGAGCTCCCCAAAGATGTACTTGTCCTAGTCTCCAGAATTTACATGGTGAAGAGATTTTGCAGATATGATTAAGTTAAGGATTTTGAGATGAGAATACTATTCTAGATAATTAGGTATATCCACAAGGGCTGGGGTGTTAAGTCAGTGAGAAGAGAAAAATACTATCACAGAATCAGAAATTGGAATAATTTGCTTTTATGGTGGAGGGAGGGGCCATGGATGAACAGATACAAGTGGCCTTTAAGAACTGAAAAAGGCAAGGAAATGAACACTCTCTGAGAGCTTCCAGAAGGAACACAGCTCTACAAACATCTTGATCATAGCCTGTAAAATGTGTTTTGGACTTCTGATATCAAGAACAAAAGTATAATAAATGTGAGCTATGTCAATGTGTTTGTGGTAATTTGTTACATCATCATTGGAAAATGAATACAAATACCTACACAGATACCAATACATTCTGAATGTAATGACTCTATTTATTTGCCTGTTGCCTTTCAAATTTCCATAGCACTGCTTTATTTAAAAACTTTATCTAGTAGAGTATATTGTCTCAACACCATCATTAAGCCCCATCAATGTGTCAGTTGCATAGCCACCAATTAGTTTATCAAAAACACTTGTATTGTGATTAATGACTCTTGTATTATTTTCTCAGAGGAATCTTTCTCAGTGCATGCATGCAAATGATAAAAATTAAGAGATTTAGATTTTGAGATGACTAAACATTTTCCTAATTATGTATTTATTGTTTCATATAGTAAAAATATAATAAAATCATTATAACTGTGTTATAGACTAAATATATGTGTCTTCTAAAATTTGTATGTTGAAATCTAATATCCAATGTGATAGTATTTAGAAGTGTGGCCACTGGGAGATGATTAGGTCATGAGTCTAGAAACCTCATGAATCAAATTTGTGCCCTTATAAAAGAAACTCAAGAGATCAGCCCAGTCTTTTATTCCATGTGAAGAAGCAAGAAGAGTGCCATCTATGAAGCAGGAAATGGCCCTTCACTAAACATCAAATCTGCTGGTTATATTGATCATGGACTTCCAAGTCTCCATTCTGAAAGAAATAAATTGCTGTTTAAGACATCCAGTTTATGGTATTTTTTGTTGTAGTGGTCTAAACAAGCTAAGAAAACCTGTGATTTCATGGATTTTTATAGAAAAAATAGTCTAAAAATAGTAATATTAAATTAGAAAAGAACAAGTGATACTCAAGTAAGGCAGAAATTGCAAAGAACTTAGGCGAATGTCACAGGTTTGAAAACCATTAGAATAAAAAATTAAGCTCAGATCGCTTATCATTAGCTCAACTACATAAAGCAATACACTACAGAGTTACAAATGAGAAGTGTTCCTCTCAAATTATAAAGACTTTGACTTTTAAAAATAATTTTTATGAGTGACCACATTATCGGTAATTGTCCATAATATTTTAAAAGAAGAAAAAATTTCAAAGTTAAATAAAAAAATCTCTAAAATACAAATTTACTATTACCAGACTTGTAGTTGCTTTATGAAATTTTTAGAGTATTAAATTTAATACTTAAAGTCATCACTCATTATTCAAGTTTAGTATAAAGAAAATTCTTAGTAGTACAGGTTTCCTGGGCCCTCCCTCTAGGGTTACTGAAGTTAAAGGTGGAAGGCATTCCTATATTTGTTACAAGTTATATTTATAATCAGATAACTTTTGAAATACTGGACTGTAGGAACAATCATAAAAAGATTCATTGCTTCTGTATAAAGTGCACTTGCTAGGTAGATAGTTTCCATCACAAAAAAGGCACTTAAATTTATAGAGTCAGACACATATTGAAGGTACATGGAAGATTATCCAAACTTAAGATTTTAAAAGTAAATAACATCAGGAAGCATTAGAATTTATTTTTCCCCCACTTTGAAATCAAAATTATGAATACCTTGTCATTCTAAAGCCAAATAAAGTGAGTGAAATACTTTGCAGGTTGGAGGGTAGAGACAATATTTAATTAAATCAGATTTCATTCATTCACTACTAATGATGATATGATAAATATGAGTCAAGACTAGTGGTGTATTTAATATCCTAGCCATTGAAAATTTTAACATGCAGGATTAACTGAGAAGTAGTCAAGGATTTTGAAGATCTTTGAAAAGGGCACCATGATTTTTTCTTACAAAAGTAAAAGTGATAAATGTACATTCCCAGTGAACTGCATTTAAAAACTTTCAAGTTTTCTTTTCTCTTTAGCACTACTCCCTCCCTTTGATGTAATAAAATTATGCATTACTCCATTATTTAGAAATAGAAATTTATTTTATTTATAAAATAATTCAAAACAGATTATGTTTCTAACCTTTTCTAGGCTATTCCATAAAAGATTACAGATCATTGATAAATATTCAATGTAATAAAACAACATTATGAAATAACAATTTAAATAAAACTGAAAATCTGTCTCTAAGTTGGGCTTTTACCATTATCCTGCTTGCTGGTACTTGAGACAAAGCAATTTTAAGGAGAAGTAAGATGAAGATTTTTAAAGAGGATTTCTGGGCATTTTCAATGGCTTTACAAGTGTATGGTTCTGGTACTTTAGAATGCCTAATTTCATTTCTAGATTTAAATTTATTTTTTTCTTTATGTAGTACTTCTCAAAAACACTTTTCAACAATAATAAATAATCAGAAAGAGGTGAAGAGGACCACTAGTATCCATGGTAATTTCATTAAAGGGAAAACTGAGAACTCATTTTTTAAAATGAGTGCCAGTTACCTGAGTTTCCAGTTTTAATTCATATTTTTTAAAAAGTTAACAAAACTGATTTTCCCTAATTTGTTTCCTTCCTTCCCTCCTTCCTTCCATTTTTCTTTTTTCTCTTATTTTTCTTTCCAGTATAATAAAAAGTCTATGTGGATTTTTAATAACAAACTGAAAAGCATGCTTCTATTCACCAGCTGTACATATTTTGAAAATGTTGCATAATGTATCTCAGAATCAGATTCATTATGTTCTGAATGAGGAAATAACATCTGCCCCTTAGAAGTATTGTGAATACTGAGGTAATGTCCTAGTATCTGTCACATAAAATCTTCTTAATACATTTAGTATTAATAAGCCATTCTTTTTTGTTATCCTGAGGTAGACTCTGTTTATTCTTTTTTTGGTATTTCTTCATGTCAATCTAAAATTAGCCAAATTTCTCCAAGGTTCTTAAAAATGTAGTTGTTTAAATGCTAAGACCAGATGATGCCCTAAAATTGTGACTTTAATCATAATAAATTGATTTTCAAGCATTACTCCCTTAGGGGACTGTAGAATAAAACAATATTTTTTGTAAACCTCCATGTTTGTTGTCAATGCCCACATATTCACAACTTTTAAATAAATCATTGTTGAATATAAGTATTCTAGCAAATGATATACTCTTTATGGCTATCTCTCATTACTGAACAAAATATGCAGTGATACAAGAATTATCATTATGTGATGCTATAATCACTTCCTATTGTCCCCTTTGGTAATGTAGTAATACCCACCCTGGGAATTATAGAGATAGCTGGACACATGATACCTGGCATTGGACAAATAAGATACACAACGGTTTATGAGTCACCTTCATTTATAGCCCAGAGGTGGAGGACACTGCACTCTAAGCAGGTCAACACTAGGGCTTCATTCTAGAACAGAGTGAAGAACCAGAGGTGGTGAGGAGGCAGATCCTCCCAGAGCCCAGGAAGGTATGGTTCTCCCTGATTCTCCTGGGAGGATATGAAGGACATTTATTAATCATTCTGTGGGCTAGCATGTAACTGAAACCTGCCACTCAATGATAAAAAGAAATTTCATTTGGTTCATTTGATAAGGATTGTTTAGCTAGGATGCTTTTTATACAGATAGAAGGCATTTAATTTTCGGTAAGAACATTTGAGGCTTTCCTGATTTCACCAGTCAAGGCAGCACATAATATTGGACCTTGACTTCAGAATTACAACTAATATGAGAGAAAGTCCAGGGGTTAATATGATGAATTTCCACCAAGCTAAAGGTCCCAAAAAAGGTTGTGTAACTTAAACAATCAGAGCAAGCCCTTCTAACATACATGAAAATAAAGAGGTGGCATTTCTCAGGATATAAAACTGAAATCTATATGCTGATGGGTATTTGCTAGATTCAAGTCACCTCAATTAATTTTCAATGAAATTACGTTTACCTTTTAATATAATGGAAATTCATTATTCTTGAACAAAATTATTTTTAACTCAAAATGAAATGGAAATATTGTACTTAGTTCTAAGTCACTCTCGTACACACTAAAAAGTGATCTTAACTAGTTTAAAAAGAATAAATATATCAAAATTATAATTTTGTTCACTGTTCTTTCTACTGCTAGAATATTAACAATGCTTTTTAGTAAGTTCCTATTAATTAAATTTACATTATAAATAAATTTTTAAATGAAAAATATCATTTTTGTTTGTTTTAAAAGATGATTTATATGTACTTCGAGTGATTTGGGTTAGTTTCGATCTCCTTGTACTTTCTCTTTCCAAAATCACGCTAATAGGTCCTAGCAATATTTTAAAGGTAAATTGAAAAGCATTTTGAATAAATGAAATGGTATGTAAATGCAAATTAATAGTGTTAATATATTTTATAATGATTATATTGAATCTTAGAGTACATTCTCTGGGGTAGGATAAGGTTGATAGAGTTCACAAATGAATAAATACGATGGTTAAAGTAGAATGGACCTTATACATCTTCAAAAGGAAATTAAGGAAGCTAAGATTATTTAGCCTGGAAATATGAAGAAATAGAATGAATATAATTGAGTTATTTAAGATTTTGAAAGGTACAGTAACAATTGATAAGGTCCTTTTTATATGCTGTTCCATAATACAAGGAGAGATCACTCAAAACTAATGGAAGGTTAATTTGAAAGGAACAAAAGGAAATACTTAATCTTCACATAGTGTAAAGTCAAACCACGTAATTCAATACTGCAGTAGATTATAGATTAAGATACAGAGGTTATATTTTAAAAATAGAAAAAATGGATATTTTTAAGCGAAAGCAATTTTCCATATTAAACAGAGTTAAATCAAAATGCATGTCCAACGTAATTAAATGATGACCATCAGTATTAGTAATACAGTTATTTCATCTCTTAATTTAGATATGGAATTAGCAATGGACCGAGAAGACTGCTGAGTTTTTATCAATCTTGAATCATTTGTAATTTTATTTTCATGGAGGAAAGCATTGAAGCTGTCCATGCATCCATCCATATACTTCATCACCATACGTTCCATGTTCAATCCACATTTTTCCCCTATGATTGACCTGGATTCCCTTTTTTTATTTATAATTTTATTGATGTATATAACTTAAGTAGCCAATGAATTATTAGAAAACTGCTACAAAATCAAATATTATGTGTTAAAGTTTGAATTTTGCAAACTTATTTTGTATTAAGTTGTGGAAATAAAATCAATTCATAAATTTTTTATTTTTAAATTTATTGGGGTGACATTGATTAGTAAAAATTAAATAGGTTCTAGGTGTACAATTCTATAAAACATTGTCTATGTGCTGTACTATGTGTTCATCACCCAGAGTCAGTTCTCTTTCCATCACAATATATTTGTGTCCCTGTACCTTTTCCCCTACCAACCTACCCCACTTACCCACATGTAATTACTAAACTGTTGATTGATCTTATAATTTTCTATACTTTGTACTCTTTTCATTATACAAATGAACACTTTAGCAATTTCAATATAAATATTTGAATAAAGAGGATATATTTCAAGCATCCATGCACTTTTATATAAAGCAAATGTGAGAAATAAATTACTTCCATCTAAATGTTTGAGGACATTAAAAATGGTCAGAATCAAAGTAAATATATAAAACTGTCTTTCTAGATACAAACAGTAAGAATATATAAATATATACTTACATTGTTAAAATGTCTGTATTAAAAATTATAATACTTTAAAAATAGATTAACTTCAGGTAAAATGTTAACATTAATAAGTGTTAAGAATGTTAATAAGTTATTAACCATTAATGTCATCTTTACTAGTTAATGTTACTTCTAGAATGTTTTGAAAATGAGAGTCAATTATATTTTGAGGGAGGGAATGGACTAAAATTTTACCAGAACAAATATTTACTTCAGGAAAAGAAACAATAAACAATCACATTGACTCTTGTTTTTTTACTGGAAAGACTGACAGCGAAAGGATCAGTCTATTTTTATTTGCTTCTCAGCTTCTTTCCTGGGCAGTATCCCATTGTTATAGAATTACAGATTTCAGAAGCAATCCAATAGGCTCATTTTAATTGAAAGTTGATTTTATTTTAACAGCTCAAGATTTAGTGGCTAAGGAGTTTGCTTAAACAGGGCTTGAACAGTACTGGACGGGGCTGATATTGTAAGATTTACGAACTCAGAAAACTCAAAGTATAGAGTATGATAACTGACATTTAAGTCAGAACTTCTAATGACTAAAGCCAAGAAATGAGAAATGTAAAGGAAAACTGGATGCAGATATTGAATCCTAACTGGGAGATATGAGAGGAAGTTAAAATAAGCTGAAGGAAGTGGTGTATATTATGAAAGGGAGAGTAGTAGTTGCTTTGTTTTGTTTTTCTCTTAAGTGTTTACACTCAGTAAATGTATGCTTTGATCATTATTATGTATTTGGGATAAATTTTTTTTAAGTTAGAAAAATGTCAGTTTCATGAGCAAAATTTATAAAAGTATGGCTATATAATCCACTTTCAAAGATTAAACAATTTTCTAGTGTGGTGTAATTAAGCCCTAAGCTATAAATACGTGCTTTAACTATATTGCTAAAATTAATATTATATAATGAGGTTATAAAACATATTTGAATTTTCCAAAGCACTGAGTTACATATTGAAACTTATCTGCTCCCCCTATATAATCATTAATGCCATTATAATATACATGCCAACCTATGGCTACCATTGTCTCGTAATGTTATGAATATTATTTGAATATATCAATCCCATTAGAATTGATAGTTAGGAAAGAAATTGTTAAATTAAATAATTTTTAAACTGGTCATTTTTTAAAAAGAATATTATGACCTAGTCTATAGAAAATTTTTAAAAACGATTTAATTAATGATGGCTTAAAATTAGGGCATGGTGACTATTTACCACTTGTAGAATGAATCAACTTTTATACATATATTTTAATAGCCACTATTTTTATGTTAGATATTCTTATCATATCTTAAAATAACATATGAAGAGTTTACAGGGTAATTTGCCTCAATCTTCAAACTTTGAAAGAGCATATACAAATTAGAAAATGGAGACTTGACGAACAATAATGACTGTCCACTTTTCTGAGTAAGTTTCTACTATTTTTATATCTTATGTATCTTTATTTGAATTAGGAAGCAATGTTATGAAATAATACAAATGTGGAGCTTAAAGGTAAAAGTTATTGGTTGGAATTTGTAAGGTACCATGGGACTATAAAGATAAGTTAAAATAACATACCAATATCAACTGCTATTTATAATAAGTCTCTAGCAATTATAAGTCTAATTAAGCAGCAATTGATTAGCTAGATAAACCTGGAGATAAAGAATTTTTGATGCTACATATTGTAAGTTTCAGAATTTTTAAGGTTGTCTTGGTAATAGTTTTTCTTTTAATAGTAAGGTAAAGACATAAGTGATTTAAAAAAGAATCACTGGATAGAGTTAAACAGGCAACAAAGACTTTATTCAAGATTACGGGAATAGGGAAGAGAGATTGAGGAGGTCAATTACTCATAACAAACGCAAGAGGAGTGAGATAGTGAAAAAACACTGGAGGACATTAGGGAGGAGATGGGTGGATGTAATTAGACCATCTTTTAGCCTTTGTGTGTATCCAGGTTAGGCTCTTATTCTCCTACAGAAACTGGGATATAGGGTGCTGTCTTTCTCTATGATTACATTTTAAAGGGATGGCTTTCAGGTCCTTGAGAAAGAAATGTCTGGATTGTAAAACCAGCAAGGGTCTGAGCAAAAGTGTACATCTCAAAATTGCTGAAAAGAAATTTACAACTGCAAGTTTTCTGAAGTCGAATCAGCTTAGAGGGTAATGAACTGTAGATGAATGTGAACCGAGGAAGCAGAACCTCCCTGAGAGTTTGTGCAGGATTCTGGGTTGCTGTGTTTCACAGGAATTAAGAAAAAAGCAGAAAGAAAAGTAAACCTGTTTTAAAAGTTCAGAGACAGGTTTAAAAAATTAGCTGACTAGATTAAATTAAATTAAGCCAATATTTAAAGTGATATAATAGTATTAAGTAATGCCATGGGGTTTGTTTATGAGAAATTAATAGTTAAAAATAGTGTTGTACTAAGTGTTTCCTACTTATAAATATTTATTTACTTTTGTGAAACAGTATCTTAAAAAAAGTTGTTTTGCAAAATCAAACAAGTAATGGTTTTACTTGTATCAGTAATTAAAAGTAAATGTGCCTTTTTAAATCAATAGAAAATAATTCTATGAAGGCAACATAAAAACTGCAATTATTTTATTTTATAATAATGATTCTTTGAGTGCTAAACTATAAAATATAAATGCCCTTCTATTAGTTTGTATAACTATAAAAATTACAGTGCATATAAAATTAACTAGCAATTTTAAGTGCACCCTTTTTAAAAATGTTGTTTTTAATTTCATGCTCAATTTTGGCTGTTTACTTTGACATTATGTGTACAAGCAATGTAACTGCTCTATAATTATTGATAATTTAAAAAATCCTTTCAGAGTAAATAAAGTTAGGTTTTATTATAATTAATTATTAATTGATAGAGTTCCTGCAATGAAGGTATTAAGTTCTACCACCTAACAGATAATTGCTATTAGCTTTCGAGATACAGTCTTTCAATCCATTTCCATATATTTTTTTAAATACTCATACTAGAGAACTGTTTGTAGAATATCATCCAGTTACACAAATATAGGGCATTGTCTATGTATAGATATTGATCTCAGATGCATATAAACATAGTTTTTAATTAAACATATAGTTTACTTTGTAATTTCACAATTTAACATATTTTTTGATATTAGGAGATATAAATTAATGAGTAATGTATTCAAGTACAAAAATAATCTACAGAAGAGAATATTGCCACCATTAAAATAAAAAATGTTTAAATGTGTATATAAATGTGTGTGTGCATGCATGCATTATATTTGTATGTATGTATGTATATGTGCACATAATCTGCACTAACATGTTTGTGTGTGTGTGTGTGTGTGTGTGTGTGTGTGTGTATTTACTGTTGATCTAATTTCTTTAACCACATTTTAAAATACATTTTTAAACCGCTCTTTACACTTGCCTTTGAATCACTGTATGTGCAGACCAAATGGAAGTTTGCATGTACTATATTTAATATCCTATTTATAGAGATTACATAGAGCTTGCATTTCTTAGGGCTTGTACAATATAAAACTGAAAGAAACTAAAATTCCATTTTCTGCTTATACTTATACATAATGGGATACAAAAGTTACTTCAAAACACTGTCAATTAGTAAAATGTAGAATGAAAAGTGCATAGCATTCGCTAGTTCAGAGAAGTAATCAATTTTGCTTTTATAGAAGTGGAGAGAACTGATGCTACTCAGTTTCCATTTAACAAGTATGCATAGCACATAATTTATACTGAATTAAATTAAATTTGTCACAATATTTGGGCTCAATTAACATATGTTTGAAAAATGAATAAGTGAAAAACATATCTAATTAGGAAGATATATTAGGTTTGTTTGTTTTGGGGGGTAGTGAAAGAAAAGGTTGGATTTCAATTGCATACTGGCTAAGGACTGAGGTTTTAAAAACAAATAGCAGGTTTGTGATACTTAAATATGTATTAGTAAGTGATAATTTATAGCAATTTTAGAAACTAAATAAATTAGATTTACGTTTTTCAGCTGAAAATGATATCTTTGATGATGTCGATAAAATTTCTTCTGAAATAGATTAGAAGACAAAAGACTGAAATTAAAAGATATAAAAATTAATTGTTATATTTAAAATATACGTGTGTTCTTTATCATTGTTAGTAATAATAATACTCACTTGATTCAGATAGTAATGAGGTGTTCTAAATATCTTTATACTCAAAATATTAATTAATTCCTTATTTAGTGTAGAAATACTAAATAATCCACTGGTTATTAATGATTAGTACATTATGAAGCTCCTCTACCAAATTTTCTTCTTATATAATTACTGTATAGCCTGTAGCCTACCGCATGTGTTTGAATAAATTTTATCTATTGTAATGTTCATAATATCTTTAAGCTTCCTCAAACTAGGTGTTTATTCATAGATGGATGGATAAAGAAGTGATATATATATATATATATATATATATATATATATATATATGTATATATAAGATAACATATTACTCAGCCATTAAAAAATGAAATTTTGCCACTTGTGACAATATGGATGGACCTAGAGGGTATTATGTTAAGTGAAATAACTCATATAAAGATAAATACTGTAACATTTCACTTACATGTGGAATCCAGAAATACTGATAGTTGGCAGCAGGTTGGGTGGTGGGAAAATGGGCAGAAAAAGTGGAGATTAAGAGGTACAAACATAGGGGGTTCCATGGTGGTGTAATGGCTAGGCTTTGGCATTGTTAATGCCACGGCCTGGGTTCAACTCCCAGGCAGGAAACCACCAAAAAAAAAAAAAAAAAAAAAGAGGTACAAACATAACAAATAAATACATCATGGGGTATAATGTGCAACATAGGGAATACAGTCAATAATATTGCAATAATTTGGTACGCTTACAGATGGTTACTAGCTTTCTCATGGTGATCACTTCATAAGGTATACAAGGGCTGTCCAGAAAGTATCCAGCCACATAATATGAAAAAAAGAGGCATTTATGACTGGATTTTTTCTGGACAGTCTTGTATAAATGTCAAATCACTATGTTGTACACCTGAAACTAATGTAATATTATATGTCAACTATATTTTAATTAAAAGGAACTTTACATTCCAGAATAAATTTTTTTTAATTTTATATATATTGAGATTTCTTAATATATATTTTTACTTTGGGTCTTTCACTTCACCCCCCTCAACCTTGTTTGAGCAAGAAGAGAACAGAAATGAAGATAAACAGACACTTTATGCTCTTTTACAAGTTGAAGAACAATGTCTATTAATGAATGTATGGTTTCCTATAAGTGAAAAATTAAAAGATGCATTAGATAGGGTGAGATAAGTATCTAGTTTTGTTAATTTTCTGGATCTCTTTCAAATTCCTAATATTTCTTCCTGCCTGTTATCCCTAAAAGCTGCCTTTGTTTCACTCAGATACTTCTCTCTCCCTTTCTATTACTGATATCAAGAAAAAAAGTATTACACCTATATATGTGTGTGGTTATAGATATGTATGTATGTGGATGTGTGTGTGTGTGTATTTTTGAATGAGAGAGCTGGAGGGAGGGAGGGGGAGAGAAAGAGAGACAGAGAGAACCTTCTATCACAGCATAATTTTACATTTCTTAGACTGTATACTCTCTAAAACTTCAACTTTGAAAATACTTGGTGAAAACTGAGTAACAACTAAATATAAGCAAAAAATAAACATAAATGATCAATGCTCAATGAAGTAATATTTTTCTAGGTTAAACAACTATAATATTTATCAATTATATTGCCTTTATATATTGCTATGGGTGTTGTAATTCTACAGCTTCTCTAAATGCAGCTAATTTATGATGAAATATATATTGCTTTTAAGAAAAACAGTTTCAAGTTGCTGTTAAACATAATCAACAGAAAGACTTGTCATGTATTAATTACATTGAATAAACCTCACAATAGTCAGGATTAGCATATTATGTAATGTAAATTCTCAAAGCAAGAATCACTCTAATTTTATTCTTTTAATAATTTTCCAGTTACAAAAATGGCTCACAGGTAAGCAGCAGACAGAAAACAAAGACAAAATATTCTCCAATCCATTAATCTAACCTATATAACAAATTTAAATAATAACAGATTAATATGTTTTCTAATTATTCAAAATCAGAGGACTTTAAACTCATTTCTTATTTTTATATTTATCATGGGTTTAAAGTCCTCCAGTTTTGAATTATTAAAAAACATATTATTGTTATTACTTAGAATTTTTATTATTTTCAGTATCATCAAGTTTTTAAAAATAGCATAACCCTGTGATACACTCCTTGACCATCAGACCCTGGGGATCTCCAGTGCTGAGACTCTAAGTTCAGAGAACAGTCAAGTCTTGCAGTTCTATAAGCATTTACTAAACTGAACTGATATGAGAGTTTTTCAATAAACACCCAGTGAGAGGCTATTTACTCTTTAAAAGAACATCCTGATTCCTTAAACTGTGTTTTCTCACTTTAAGATGAAATCACCACTAACATGTTACTCTTAATATCCTGTTTTCCAGGACACACATATCAGTATTTTTAGCTATTGCTCCTCAAATATCGTTACAAGAATTAGCATTATCAGGCTGATCTATTCTGTATATGCTTCAGTTTGTCAAAGTTTACTGTCAATTTTGTCACCTAAAACAAAGTCTCATACTTTAGGTGTTTGAGATTTTTGTAGTTGAAAATGATCTCAAGTATCAGCAGAATAGAAGCATTACTGTCTATGGTTGGGACACTGTAGTGTTTTACTTATCTGAGAGTCACTTATTTGGAAACCTCCAATATTCACAGGAGTGACAAAAAACAGAATGTCTCTCTAGGCTTATCCGGGCAGCCAGGAATCCTGGCAGGCATTCAGAGCAGATGGTGTAGACCAGCTCTTGGCAGAGTCAGACCCCAAGACAGTTAAGAATGTAGAGATGGACCAACCACAAGTCAAGCACAGGTTAGCCAGCTAAATGTATCAAAATGAACAGAGACAAGGGGAACATCAAGGATAGTTCTGTGTGAATTGGTATTGTTGTTTTGTTTAATCTCATAATCATATTCTGCATTCAAGGCAAGAAACTTCTTGTTTCTACCTCTTGGAAAGGGTAGACTTAAAGGTACTTTGAGTTATTATAATGGGTTCAAATTCTACTTCTGAGGGAGAAATGGTATGTTTAGTTGTGGGGGCATTGCTTCACTTTTTACTCAATTAGCATATGCCTGGATGTGAGCATAAGATTTCAGACTGTAATACATGCTTTTATATTCTCTGATAGTATACATGTGACAAAACGCTAAGTGCAATTCTTATGCTTAACTTCTATGTTTTAACCAAAATGGCCCTTAAACCAAGCCAACTATAGAAGCTGATACTTAACAAAAGAAACGATAATCTGCTTAAAACTAGAAGAAAAACTAGCTGGGTTGGATTTATTATGGGATGGTATGCAGGAGTGAAAATTCATTGATTCATAAAGTATTTTCAAGAATAATTTTCTTTGTATGAGATTTTCTTCTCATACTAAATTATGAATCGATCACTCCCATCCTAGATTCTACTACTATAGGTTATTTAAGGAGAGCAAGCATTAAAAAAAAAGAAAAAGAGCATCCAGGTATGATATTATGGCTTTATTTTGTGTATCTAAACAAAACTCACTGAGGAAAAGAAATAGAGAAGATGAATATTTGTCTTGTCATTAAAATCGACTAGAAGTTTTTAGTGGTCCTAGAGATTTAGCCTAGATCTTGACATTATCCTTATTATTGAAAGAAGGTTATATTAAATGGTCACAGATTTTTCATAATGAAAGTTACATAGTGTAGACCATGTGGGTCAAGTTCTTAAACACATTTTTATTATTAATTTATGTTATTTATTTATTTATTCTTTTATTCCAATGACCTCTAGTTGATTGATTATATAATATGAATTATGCACTATTCTTGACATCTTGGAGGAAGCAAGGGCACTTCCTTTAAGAATTCTTACATTCTATTTTAGGAAGTCAGACAGCAAACCCAATAAATTTTAAAAAGCAGTTTCAAATATGAATAAAATACTTGAACAGAATAGGAAGGAGTCAGGAAAGGCAGCATCCATGGGGATTAAACATGAGGCATGAGTGGCAACTCAACAGCACAATTATCACTGGGTCTATCAGTAAAAAGCGTATTAACAGTTGCAAATAATGTAAGGATCTTTTGGCTAATTGCAATAAAAGAAATGTTTGGAGCTGTATCTCCTATAATCTGCACTGGTGATTGACTAATTTTACCATACACAAAGCAAACTTTGAAAAGGGAAAGCTAATACTTTTTGTTATTATTATCTCTGGTTTCCTTACCCTTATTTTTATTATATGGCATTGACAATATTCTGTTGCAAACAACCATGTGTAGTTGTAATCATTAGCATCACATTCTAAATCACTTTCTTACTTAATTATATAAATTATATAAGTAACAACCAAATTAAATTTTATAATATAATCTACAAAATAAACAAGAATTTAAAAAAGTAACAAGACTATGTGTGCTCTTTTTCCAGAAAAACAATATGGTTGAATATAATAATTTCAGATGATTAGCGGGTATAATGTGATTCTTTCCAAATGCAATGGTTTTGGTTAGAGGGTGTCTTTAGATCAATTTTTTTTTAATTTTTTCTTTTTTTTTGAATTGTTAGACTTAATTGGGTTGACATTGGTTAATGAGAATTACATAGGTTCCAAGTGTACAATTCTACAGCACATCATCTATGTGTTGCATTAAGTGTTCACCACCCAGTGTCAACTCTCTTTCCATTGCCATATATTTGACTTGTCCTCCTTCTTCTCCCTGTTCCCTCCTCTCCCAACCCTTCCCCCTTTGCCCTCAGGTAACCACTAAACTACTGACTGTGTCCATGGGTTTTTGTTTCTTTGTTGTTTTCAATTTTATATTCCAAATATGAGTGAAATCATAAGGTTGCTGGTTTCCTCTGTCTGGCTTATTTCGTTTAGCATGATGTTCTCAGCATCCACGCGTTTTGTTGCAAATGGCAGTATTTCATCATTTCTTATAGCTTAGTAATATTGCTTTGTATATATGTACCACAGCTTCTTTATCTAGTCATTTATCAAAAAGCACTTTGGTTGTTTTTTTAAATTCATTTTTATTGATAGACTTTTGGGGGTGACATCTGTTAGCAAGAATTACATAAATTTCAGGCATACAATTCCACAGTGCGTTGTCAACTTGTTGTATAATAATTTCACCACATAATGTGACTTCTCTTTCCATCACCCTATATCTAGCTTCCCCTTCCTCCTCTCCCATCCCCCTCCCCTTTCTCCCCTCCCTAACCCACTTGTCCCCAAATAAACATTAAATTATTGATTGTGTCCATGGGTTATTTGTTTTTTTGTTCATTTCTTTTTTCTTTGTTGCTTACAGTTTTTATATTCC
>PVJL010008129.1:0-69865 GCA_004026885.1 Lyroderma lyra | reverse complement strand
CCTCTGAGATGCGGGCCCTGCCGTGCGGGCCCTGCCGTGCGGGCCTCTGAGATGCGGGCACTGCCGTGTGGGCCCTGCCGTGCGGGCCTCTGAGATGCGGGACTGCCGTGCGGGCCTCTGAGATGCGGGACTGCCGTGCGGGCCTCTGAGATGCGGGCACTGCCGTGCGGGCCCTGCCGTGCGGGCGGAGGTGCTGCGGGTGTGAGCGCGCATGCGTGTGGGCGTCACACCACCTCAACTCCAGGCGCCCAGCTCCACATCACGTGTCTGGATTCGATGTCTCGACACGACATTTCCCTCTGGTTATGTCAATGGCAAGTGCAAGAAAACAAATCAGAGCTAGAAAACGGGGAGGATGGTAGTCCTCGGGTGGCTGCTTAAAGTCCCTAATGTAACAGATTGTATGTGTCTCTTGGGGAGGGGAGCTTGGGTGTGATTTTTATTTTCTTAGTTTTTTTTGTTTGTTTGTTTGTTTTTTTTTAGCAGGCTTTTTAAATGACTTTATTTATTCCGTCAAAAAACATTACCAGAAAAGAAATACAGAGAGCTGCCTGGTGTGGTTTTAGTTCTCATCATCTGTTTGTTTCTGTTGTCCTCCTGGTCCCCAGCTCCAAGCTGTCCGTGGTCGTGGTCAGGAAGAAGTGCATGGCCCGGTTCTTCATGGAGGCGAACCACACCGTGCAGAACCCCCCGCTCGGCACCGCGGTGGACTCGGAGGCCACACGGCCCGGGAGGCACGTGCTGTCGGAAGCGGCGTTAGAGGCGGTCACAGTCCGTGCTGCTCAGGGCTGGGGGCTTCTGCTCGCCGCCTGTCTCACCTCCCTTCCGTTTCTTTCCCCTCAGCTACGACTTCTACTTGGTCAGCCAGGTGGCCTGTCGGGGAACTGTTAACCCCACCTACTATAACATCATCTATGATGACAACGGCTTGAAGCCCGATCACATGCAGAGGCTCACGTACAAACTCTGTCACCTGTACTACAACTGGCCGGTGAGTGACAGCCGCTCACTTACGTGAGTGCTGAAGCTCCAGGTTTCCACCCTGATCTACCCCCCGATTCACCTCTGTGTCTGCACCGAGCACGATGCCCAACTTTTCCCAAAGGAAGACAGGAGGGAATGGCTCCTTAAGGCCACTCTGGGGGAGACCCAGTCTGTCATAGAAACGGAATAGCAACAGCTATTAAAATCCATGATAAAGTCTGGGACTTCCAGAGGACTTCGTTATACATGTCATCTTACGTGAGACCGGGAGGGGGTCAGGGTGTTGTCATTTCCAGGTTACAGCTGAGGAAGTTGGAGCCACCTGCCATGTCTGGTGGGAGAGGATGGGGCGGGCTCTGGCCATCTTCCTGTGTGTGAGGCTCTCCAAGTCCAAGGCCACGATTTGCTCTGAGCCCCTGGGGACACAGAGTCGTAGGAGATGGAGATTGACCCTAAGTGGGATGGCTCCCAGCGCGGTGAAGCCAGACGGGCCCGCACCCCACCCCGCCCAGTGGGCTCATGTCCCCAGTGGGCTGGGTCTCAGTATTGTTTACCCGCACACTCTGTCGTGTGTGTACCTAGTGCATGAGAAATCTCAGGGAGGGAAAACCACTTCGGAGCACCAGTCGTCCTCTTACTTCCCTTTGACCCTTTGTCCTCAGGGAGTGATCAGCATCCCCTCGCCGTGTCAGTACGCCCACAAGCTGACCTTCCTGGTGGCACAGAGCATTCACAAAGAACCGAGTCTAGCCTTGGCCAATTCTCTCTTCTACCTGTGATGACACGAACCCCTGGCGCCACTTGGAGAGGAATTCCCTCAGTAGGGGGACACTTGGTACACATCTGCCATGAGCTCCATCGAGGCTGTGACTGGGGAAAGGAGACAGAGCCTCGTTTGCACGAAAAAGAAGAAAACAACACAACTTAATCTGAAAAGGTTCAAGAGAAATGCGTTATTTTAAAGAGCTACATGCCTAGGGTTCATTCGCGTTGTGGAATATGGAATTAAAAGGTTCCATCCCTGTAAGTGACTCCACAAAGCGAAATAGCCTCTAGGAACACAAGTGCTTGCATGATGGTTTTTACACTTGCTCTTAGCCAGGAGGCTGAGAAGTGACTGCATGGTGTTTTCTTGATAGGCAAACGGGGTCTGATTCGCGACCCCAAATTTGCAGACGTTTTCTTAAACAATGTTCTAGAGTATTTTGTAGAGTAGTTTAATAGTTGTTGGAAAATAAAGACCATTTAGAGCATTGCGTGCTGCGTCGCTTGTCCCTCGAATTTCAGTTGAAGTTACGTGTGCCCCCACCCTCGAGCACGTCGTCTTCTTGAGTTACAGCTCTGAAGCTGCTGCTTTCTCGGTGGTAGGTCATTTCACGGCAGGGCAGCTGTCCTCACGGATGACCCCACTGCCTGCAGCACAGGGGGACTCTCACGGGCCCCACCTGAGGGCGTCTGTGTGCGTCCACCCTGCCCCCCACCTCGTCCTAAATACACCCGTCTGCGCTCTGGGGGGGCTCTCCACGGGGTAGGCTGCCCTCATGCTTCTCTTCTCCTCCCCCGACACTGGCCCCGGGTCACTCCCTCTGACCGGGGGGAGTGGGCTGTGATTTCTGCCATCTGTAAACTATTTCCCCCTCCAGCCACCACCTGCTAAGGGTTACTACTCAGCAGGCACAGCACCAAACACATTACTCACAGTTAATCTTCACAACAACTGTATGAATGAGGCACAGCAATGACCATTTTACAGATGACAAAGGAGGTACCACATGGCTCACCAAAGTTGATAACAAATCGGGAAGTTAGATTTCATCCTTTGTGTGTGTGTGTGTGTGTGTGTGTGTGTGACCCCAAAACCTGTGGGGTGAAGCACAAGACGCTACTGCCTGAGCAAGGTCGGTAAGATTTTGAAATTGTTTCGCTGGGTTCTTAGACGAGGGCATGGCTGGCAGGATTGGAGCTCGGCATTGTGCAGCAAGTGGGGGCAAAGTTGGTACCGGTCCAGAGCGGCTGTGTCTTTGTGTGGATGTTGTTTTCTTCCTTCCAAGTACAAGGATGCTGTGAAGCGCCACCACCTACTAGCTGGCTAAACTCAATCCACACGCAGCGTTTGGATTCATCCATACACCGGTCTGTAGAGCTCTTGACCTTTTAACTATGAAGTACTGCCCAAGGTAACGGCTCCTTTACCGCCTGAGACCACTAGGGGACAGACAAGGACTGTCCTCTGTGCAGAGCCCTCTTAGGTTTGGTTCCTCAGATCTTGGAAGAATACTCAAGTCAGCTCCCCGGGGAGCATGAGGTTAGGAAACTTCATTTGAGCTCTGGTTCTAACATTGTTAGCTGTGAGAGTGATAACCTGCCCTTTGAGACTCAATTACCCAATCTGCAGTTACCCAATCTGCAATATGCAAAAGTATTGGAGTAGGCATTTAAGAGCTTTAAAAATGCCTAGGTCCACCTCCAGGAACACTGATTTAATTGGTTGGAATAAAGCCTGATCCTCTGAATATTTTAAAAGTTCTCCAAGTGATTCTGACGGTTAACCAGGGTTGAGGACTGACCATTAGCCTAGCAGCACTGGGTCCGAATCCCAGAACCACCACTTACTAGCTATATGACCTTGGGCAAGTTACTTCTCTGAGCCTACTGACCTACAGACACACCTAACAATGTCCACATTGTAGTGTTGTTGTAGGATTATAAGTATCTAAAGTATCTGGCTTTACTAAAGAGTGACATACTACATCTCATGAGAGGAAAAGTATCAAACGACATAACTTAGTCAACAGATACCCATGGGGCCCTATCATGTGCCAGGCAGTGTGCCAGGCTCTGGCTTCTGCTCTCCTGCTTCAGGGAAAGCTTCCGATTTTCTCTAGCTATAAGTAGGCTACCACTTGCTGTTTTATGGAGAAGGATTTTGGTTTTGCTTTTATTTGGGGAGGGGGACAGAGACCCTCAAAGAAAGTATACCTTAAATACATTTCCGTGGCGGTCATGAGGTGCACCAATCAGATCTCCCTGAGTTGACTGACGGCCTTGATGGGCAACAGTAACACAGCCAGATGAGGGCATTTAGGAGAGAACAAGAGTGTGCTCAAGTCCTTGTCTTGTTAGGAAGGAGACTTGAGATACTAACTTTACATTTCACTAGAAAGTAAAGTTAAGGTGCATCTGGGTATCTTCTAAAAATAAAAATACCATCCATTAGTCTGAATTAGTGGAAGGGAAGAAAAGAAGATAAAAGATACTATCAAATCAATAGAGGACAAGAAAAGAGTGAGACTAAACGGAAAAAAAACATGGAAATACCAAATAAAATGGCATATATACACTTAAAAATAGAATTAATTCTTCCAATGTAAAACAATAATTTCACTTATTAACTGAAGATCTAAACAATCTAATTATATATTGCATAGGAGAGGCACTTCTAAATGGAAACAATATAAACAGTTTAAAACAAAATATATATTTTTAATAGAGTAGCAATATTCATATCAAATAAAACAGAATTTAAGGCTAAAAGTAGGGATGCATAGTTACAAAAGCAGCAACTAAAGGTCCAAGAAGATACAAGAATCACAAATGAGTAGACATGGATTAGTGTGACTTTGAAATACAAAAATAAAACTGAAAGGATTAAAGAGAGAAATGTGCCAATTGTTTAATTCACAACTAAATGAGACTTTAACATGTGTCTCAAAACTGATCAAAAAGAATTATTAGAAATTATATAGATTATTTGAAAAATGGCAAATATGATTTACTAATAGGTACATAGCAAGTCTGTACAAATTCCAAATAATTGATATCAGACAGTTACATGTATGGACACAGTTTGAAACAGTTCGTGACATAAACAAAATCACCTTGGAACATTTTTTTAAAGTAGAAAAGAGCACTACATAAGAAAAGACTTGTAGGGAACAGTTAAACTGACATTCCCAGGGAAATTTGCTGCTTAAATGTGCCTGCCAGAAAACAATGCTGAAATTAAGCATTTAACTGAAAGAAACTAAAAAACAGAGAAACCCCCCCCCCAACAATTAGAAAACAAAGGTAAAAACATGTATTAATAAAAACTAGCATGGATTTTTTTAATTCAAGAGGGATTATGAAAAAAATATGATTATTTTATTTATCTGTGTTTACTTTTTATTGTGGAAATTTCCAAACATGGATAAAGTGAGGAATGGTCTCACCAAACTTCACCCATTACCCAAGCTATGGTCAACTTCGTTCCCTACATTCTCTCTCTCATAGTCCTTACTGCATTATTTTAAAGCATCCAGACATTTTTAAATTAGAATCTGGCTCTTTGGAGGGGAAATCTAGTAGAAGGAAGTTTTAGCAAGACCCATGAAGAGAAAAAAATGAAGTAAAATAATATGTATTAGAGATAAAAAACATTCAGTAGAGGTTTAAAAATATGGAAGGATTCCCATCTTTACTACATTGAAGCTTCCTATTCATTCTGTCTGCTTTTTAAAGAACTTCTTAATATGTTTTTCAATGTAGGTTTTGAAATTTTCTCAGCAAAAAATTGTACACAGTTTTTGTTTTATTTACTCTTACACATCAAATTATTTTTATTGTTAAATTAGGATTTCTCCATTTCTTTGTGTAATGCTAGCTTGTAAAAATGCTATTTGGTTTTGGAGATAGTTTTATATGATCTAGTTTGTTGAATAATTGTATTAGTTCTGTAGGACTTCAGACTTTAGGCAATCATACCATGAATAAATAATAATACTTTGTCTTTGGTCTATGAATCTCCATTGCTTTATTGGCTAGAACTCTAACACAGTATTGATAATAGCTATATTATTATATGTTATATAATATATGGTATGTATATAATATGTGTATATAATGTGTATTATAAGATATATATTTTATATTATATATATAATAATATATGTTATTATTATAACACTATTGATAATGTGGCAATGGATATCTTTTTCTTTTTCTTGACTTTAATGAAAAAGCTCCCAAACACTTATTTATGATGTATGATCAAATTTATTATGATATGATATAGGTTTATGTCCAGCAGCCATCTGACACCATATTATGCTATCACAATATTATTGACTATATTCCCTTAACTTTACTTTACATGCCCATAACTATTTTGTAACTACAAGTTTGTACTTCTCACTCCCTTCACCTTTCTCACCCTGTCCCCCAACCCCCTCCCATCTATCACCTCAACAAATCTAGTTCCCATGTGACACCACACGTAGCTATTAACATTACAATATTCCTGACTGTATTCCTTATGCTGTGTCCTACATCCCCATGCCTACTTTGTAGCGACCAATTTGTACTCTTTAATTCCTTCCCCCCTTTTCACCAACCTCCTCACCTCCCTCCCATCTGGAAACCATCAAAATGTTTTCTGTATCCATGAGTTTGTTTCTGTTTTGTTTGTTTACTTTGTTCTTTAGATTCCACATATAAGTGAAATCACATTGCAGCTGTCTTTTTCTGTCTGGCATACTCAGCACAATAACTTCCAGGTCCATCCATGTCCTTGCAGATGGCAAAGACCATTCCCTTCCATGGCTGAGCACTATTTTCTTGTACCACCCCCTCTTTATCCATTGTCCCACTGACAAACACCCAGCTGCCGCCACATCTTGGCCATTGTAAACACTGCTGCAATGACCGTATGGATGCACATGTGCCCTGCAAACAGCGTTTTGGGATTCCTCGGATAAATACCCAAAAGTGGCCATTACTGGGTCCTTCTTTGTCTCTTGTTATAGCCTTTGTTTTAAAGTCTCTTTCGTCTGGTGTAAGTATTGCTACCCCAGCTTTTTTGATTGTTTGTTTCCATTTTCATGAAGTAACTCTTTGCATCTCTTTACTTTGTGTATACGTGAGTCTTTCAATCTGAAGTGAATCTCTTGTGGGCAGCATAAGTCAGGGTTTTGTTTTCTTTTCCATTCAGCCATCTTATGTCTTTTAATTGGAGCATTTAATTCATTTACATTGAAAGTAATTGTTGATAAATATGTAGCTGTTTCCATTTTATTATTCATAACTTTGATTTTTTTTTTTTCCATCTTAATGAAATCCCTCTAACATTCCTTGTAATACTGGTTTGGTGCTGATGATCTCCTTTAGCTTTTTCTTGTCTGGAAAGATCTTTATCTGTCCTTCCATTTGAATGATAGCCTTGCTGGGTAGAGCTGTCTGGGTTGTAGGTGATTGCTTTTTATCACGTTAAATATTTTCAACCAATCCCTTCTGCCCTGTAAAGTTTCTATTGAGTAATCAGCTGACAGTTTTATGGGAACTCCCTTATAAGATACTAGTTGCCTTTCTCTTCGCTGCTTTAAGGATTCTCTCTTTGTCTTTAACCTTTGCCGTTTTAATTATGATGTGACTTGGTGTGGGCCTGTTTGGGTTCATCTTGTTTGAGACTCTGCACTTCCTGGACTTACGTGTTTATTTCTGCTGCCAGGTTAGGAAAGTTTTAGGTCATTATTTCTTCAAATAGGCTTTCAATCCCTTGCTTTCTCTCTTCTTGTGGTAGGTACCCTTATGATGTGAATGTTGTTACACTCGATGTTGTCTCAGAGGCCCCTTAAACTATCCTTACTTTTGTGGACTCTTTTTCTTGTTGTTGTTCTGATTGGGTGTTTTCTGCTACCTCCCAAATCACTGATTTGATCTTCTGCTTTATCTAGTCTGTTGGTGATTTCTTCTCATGCACTCATTCATTTCAGTTATTTTATTCTTCACTTATGACTGGTTATTTTTTATGGTTTCTATATCCTCTTTTATATTGCTTTCTCTTTGTTGAAGTTCTCACTGAGTTGCTTGAACATCCTTATAATTATTGTTTTGAACTCCTTATCTGTTAGGTTGCTTGCCTCCATTTCATTTAGTATTTGTTTTGTTGTTTTTTGTAGTTTTTCTCCCATTCTTTCAATTGGGATGTATTTCTTTGTTTTGCATTGTTTTGTTTCATTTTGGCTGCCTCTCTGTGTTTGTTTCTAGGTAGATCTGCTATATCTCCCAGTCTTGGCCTGGTGGTCTTATGTAGTAGGTGTCCAGTGGGGCCCTGGCATAGTCTCCCTTGACATCTGCTCCAGGTGCTCCAGGAGTGTCCTTTGTGTCATTGTGTGTGCCCTCCTGTTATATTTGAGCCTTGCTTGCTATTGGCATATCAGTGGGTAGGATCGACCCTAAAGCTAATTGACTGTGGGGAGCTACAAAGTGATCCTCGGTTGTTTGTTGCCAAGACCAATGACAAAGCTTTTCCCTTGTGTTTTCTTCTGGGAGTTTTGTAGTTTCAGGTCTTACATTTAAGTCTTTAATTCATTTTGAGTTGATTTCTGTATGCAGTATAAGGTAAGACTCTGAAAAGGTAGAGAGTTACCTCAGAGTGGAGGAGAACAGATTTGAACTCGGCGAAGGCTTCTATGCAGAGATGAAGATCAGGATGAAATTCACTAGGAGAGTGTAATTGTCATGAGTTCAAAACATGGTTGTGGAACTCAGTGTTATGTGATCCAGATACAGGTTCAGGGAGGGATACTAAAGTTTCCACCTTTCAGAGCAGTGTTGTCTCATAAATCTTTCTGTGATGATGGGAAAGTTCCATTGGGTACCATGAGCCACATATGCTCATTATGCACTTGAAACATGCCTATTGTGATGAAGAAACTGAATTTTAAATTTTATTCAATTTACATTTAAATTTAAGGAACGGTGAGTGCCTAATGGCTGCCATATTGGACAGTGTCATTCCAGAGGGTTACAATCTAGGAGAGATAACAGATTATAACTACACTGATGATATGCTACAGCAATTATAAGTAATTTTTTTATTCAATAAACAGTTTTTGAGGAGCTAGTATGCATTGGTACCATGATATAAAGATGACTAAATTTTGACCCCCATCACTAAGATGCCCTCAATCTAGTGGGATCTAACACCAGCCAGGTCAAATCCCCCTTTTGAGAATGTTTTTGTAATATGTAGAACACAGATATAAATAAGCCTTACTGAAACCAAGGTCTTTAAGGATTTGAGCTGGGGAGTATTTACCTAGCTTGGCCCACTCTGAGCATCAGAATCTTAACTGTGACCATCAGTAGAGACCATCTGGTCCAGATGTACACATTTACATCAGTCTGACAACACTGGAAATGATTCTTGAACTTGGCGCTGTACGAAGACCACAGAGCAATTTGATGGTAATGCATCCACACCCCAGACTGAGAACCGCACCCCATTTACCGATGGCTGTACACATTTATATAAGGCAATTGTAAGGCACACGAGGGGTTCTGATGCCATTTCCTGCCAAGTATTAGTAAGCGCGCTCATGCAGCATGGCTGGAATTCAACTACTGGTCCCTTCTGGCTTATCTTCTGTGTGTCTCACTTTGTTCCTATCAGAACATGAGCAGTACAATCTGTACTGGAAAAATCCCTTCCTGCTTCAGGGCCTTTGGTTACCCAGACCTTTTTGCTTTCTGCACTTCAAAGCATGCTCTTGCTCAGCCATTTCCAGGAAAGGTGTTTTAAGATGCTGCTGGGGTTCTGTCTCTAAATTGGGCCCTCTGTGCCTGTACCTGCATTCTCTGTAGCTGCTGCGTGCTTTCTATGGGATGACCCATTTTCTAAATGCCGTGGTAATGTGAGTGTAGTTTTGAACTCAGTTTGATAGGAGCAGCCATTTCCGGCTGAAAACAGGACCCTACTTATGCAGGACATGGCACCACCTGTGGGACACCATTAAACATTCCCATCTGCTCCTTCTATGCTAAAGGAAGGGCCTTGCTGCTGAATCATGGACAAGGTCAAGTGCAGTACAGGCATACCGGCCGCTGACGACAACACCTTATACTGTGCGTCAGATTTTGGAAACTCAGCCTCTTTCTCTGACTGATTCCCACTCTTCCCCCTCTCCATGGTCACCAGGACTGTAGCATCTGTCCTTCCCCCTCTGGCCAGAGATGACTGCACTAGAGATGAGCACCTGGTCCAAGACTCCTTCTCTGAGAATTTAGGACTAGCAGGTGGGGGAGGGAGAGAGAGACTGGTTCTACCCAGGACAGCATGTAGCTGGAACCATAAAGCGTACGCGTGAACGGAGAGAGCGAAAGTTGGTCCATGAATACGATGATGAAGCAAATGCACGTTGAGACACAGGTCTCCCTCTGCCTTTCTAGATCCTAATTCTTATTTTTCTTCAGGCTAGCTGTGTTATTACCCCTGGTCTGTGCAACATCTTTATTTCCTCAAAACAAATTTCCTAGAGTTTGCTTTGGTGAGATAGAGCAAGTTGATTTCTGCTTACTTACACACACATGCACGCACGCATGCACAAACTAGGAGCTCTACAAATGTATGGTAGGTAGAATTTTGAGATGGCCTCCATGATGCCTATTTCTGGTATCCCTGCTTTAGTGTAACCCTCTCCCCCGGAGTTGTGGGAGGGAACAATAATTTGCTTCCGTCCCACAGACTATAGTACAGTGAAGGGAGTTTGCAGTCCCTAATCAGTTGACTATTAAGTTAATCAAACACGAGATTATCCCAGGCTGGTCCAGCCTAAAGAGGTCAGAGACGCATTCTTTCCTGCTGGCCTTGGAGGAACAAGATGCATGAGTTTGGCAGCTGCAAAGAACCGAATTCTGCTAATAACCACGTGAGCTTGGAAGAGGAGCTTAGGCCTCATGATGAGCCCCGGGCCTGGCTGACATGTCGATAGCATCCTCATGAGGCCCCAAACAGAGGACTCAGGTACACCACGCCCAGACTCCTGATACATGGAAACTTTTAGGTATTAAGCTTTTGGGTTTGAGGTTATTTGTTATGCAGTCATAGAAAACTAGAACAGAAGGCAACTGAATGGCTGTGCTGTTATTTCCTAGTCAAGTCCCCCTGGTCCTGCCTTTCTCCTTTAAACAACACCAGCACTGTCTTTGAGATCTGATCTATAATGACACCAATCCCATGGACCCTAAGAGGCCATTTAGCCATATTCCTACTTTTTACTTTTCGTCCTTCGGCCTTTTACTTTAATGAAATCTAACGAATATCATTGCTCAGCTCTTCTTGTCATGGAATGGGTAGCTTGTCGTAAAGAATATCCCAGCGCCGGCAGCCCTGAGGAGAGAGCTGGCAGAGGGAGACGTGTAGGACTTCCTGGTCCCAAGGATTAAACCCCAGGTGAACGGACATCACGTAACATTTTAGTTTCCAAATTGCTGTCAGCTCCGTTTCACCAACAAGAGAACTGAGGTTCAGAGAAGCTAACTGACTCACCCGAGGTCACACAGCTCAGTGAGTGGCAGCACCCGGCCTGGAAGCCAGGAGTGTCCTTTCCCTCCACAGAGACACGCCCCAGGTCATCCAGGCTCCAGGCGCCGGGCCTCACGACTGGACAGGGCGGCGGTGAGGGCGCCACGGGGCCTGAGGTTCCCCTCCTTCCACGGTGTTCGGGGCTCAGTGTCCCCCAGGCTCCGGCCTCTGTGCTTGCTGTCCTTCTTACAGAACAAAGACAAAGGTCCACGCAGAGGCTGGAATGCCAAGGCAGCCCCGCCAGGCCTCGAGGGAGTCAAAAGCTCTCGGAATGCACTCAACTTAATTTATTTATTTTTATTTAAAAAAAAAAAATTTTTTTTTCAACTCAACTCTAAAAGCTCCTCAAATATCCCCGTGTTAAGGATTCCCACGGTATCGGGGAAGCAGGCAAAATGTTTCCACCTGCCGCTTCCCTGTTTGATCAGATGCTTTAAAGAAGACATTGAACTTCTCCCGGGCAGGGAAACTAAATCACTTGTTAGATAACAAGAACGGGAGCTCCCTGGTGGTGTAGTGGCTTAAGACTTCGGCGCTGGTGCTGTCAGCGCTGCGGCCTGGGTTCGATTCCCAGCCAGGGAGCTACCCACATACCAAAAAGCAAAAAAAGAATGAAAGTGAAATAAAAAATAGGAAAAAAAAAAAAAAAGGAACGGAGAAAATGCTCAGAATACTACGTGTTGAGGTTAGGCCCGCGGGTCCTGCCAGTTCCTGAAGCCCCAAAACTGCTGCTCTCGACAATGATGGGAGGGTTATTTAGAATTAGAAAGAACATTGTTCTTAAGTTTTCTCCTCAAAATTCTTAGGAGGGAGCGTTTGTAAGTAAAAAGAGTCAGGGCGATACCGAGAGGGACAGGCTGGAAGGAGAGGGACCCGGTGTCATTCAGCCGATGACTGCTGTCTTGTCCTGTCCTGTGGAGAGCTGTCATAGAAAATACAGCACGTGGGCCTTGGAATCTGAGATGGAGTCGGCTCCTGCTTCTTTCATTTCTTAGCTGCATGATGTTGAACATTGAGTTGCCCTCTCTGTGTCACTGGGGTACGTTTTGACCCTTTGGTGATGCAAGGGAAATTCTTCACTCTTCCTAGCAATAAGGGAAAAAATAATCTGAATTTGAAATGGAAGCCCCATGAAATAAAGAATCTTGATTTTCAAAACTATCAAAAAATATTTATTGAGTATGTACTATGTGCTAATCATTTTGCACGGTGATGTGAGAGGCGGGCTGCTCCCGCCGCCCTTTCCCCAGGTGCCAAAGGGGCGCCCTGTCCCGGCCTGACAGATGGCCTTGGATCCTCCGGACCGTCTCTCAGGTATGTCCTGAGTCTCACACTCAGACAAGTGCCTGGCCTCCTCTGACCCCTCTCTGGAGCTGGCAACATTACTGCAGCCACTTCTCAGACCTGGGCACGGTCATGGTACTGAGATCCGGGGCTTCCCCAACGCTCCTATCTCCCCAAAACTCCAGTGCTTGGTGTCCACGGGACATCCTATGGAAATGCTCCCTCCATTCCATGCTTCTCCTCTTTCCAGAACCTTCCACACTTACATGGAGTAATTGAATTGCCAGGTCCTTCAAGAGACCCTTCCGTCCCCTCTTTGTCTGGGCAGGAAAATAATGGAAGAAAGTACTTTGCTGAGAACAACGGCATACAACAGCTGGGAAGTCACGAGATGTGTAGAGGTAGCCCCCGGGTAACACGGCACTTCTATAACACGGTTTCACTCTAACACGGCTGGGGAATTGGGGGGACCCTCGTACAACACGGCATCCAAGAACCCGGTGTCACTCAAACACAGTCTGAGATCCTTCCACTGAAAGCAGCAGCAAGTGTAAGAGAGAACGTCACAAGTGCGTGGCACCATGTAACAAAATCTATAAAGCTCTCTCAGCTGAAAGCCAGCAATCTAGAATAACAGACCTTTGGCAGAAAGCACAGACTAGAAGTCAGGATTATGCGAAAGGAAGTTCAGAGGATGAAGATGTCTTGTCGAGAAGAAAACGTCCTCGGTGAATGGTGCGTGGTAGCGATGACAAAGAAAACGTTATTTAATACATCTCAATATGTCATACTTTTGGTGAGAATTGCTTTAGTATATTTCTCTTATTATAAAAATATAACAGTATATATTTTTAATTTTTGGAACCTAACCCCCTTTTTGGTACTAGCTCTTTGCTTCGCATAAACATGGCATTTTTGAGAGTTTGTCTGGAGGTGCTAGCAGCGGGGCACAGCTACTCGTAAACCCTTGACCGAAGGACGGTCCTCTCGTCTGTCCGGGAAGGTCATCCTCTCCGAGCACGTGGCTTTGGCAGGGACGCACATGGAGCAGTGAGGGAGGAAGGGGACACGGCCTAAGCAGCCAGATCCGCCGAATCAACCCTGGTGATCGATGGGGTGACAGATGTCACAGCCAGATCGCCCTCACATCCGCAACACGCCACTCTTTGGGGACCTAACAGCCGTGTTGTAGGGGGGTGCCTGTGTTTGCATGGCAAGGACAATGGCTTGGGCACTTGCATGGTAACAGTAAGCGATCAATAGAGACAGGCACCCGGCCTTCTCTGAGCATCTGGGCCTGAGCCGCAGGGAGCATCAGAGCACGCTCGGTGCAATTCCAGGGAAGCTTAATTTGTTTTATTTAATGAAGAGAGACACAGTCTCTGTCTTTGTCTTTCTCAGAATGCTGTACCTGAACGGAAGAAACAGGCTGCAGCTGAAGCCCAGCTCTGGCTAATATTAAGATATCTGCCAGAGGTGCCCCCTAATGTGCCCTAGGAAAAGAAAATGTCATTGGCCACAAAGGTAGCCAAGTGGCGTCACTGA
This sequence comes from Lyroderma lyra, assembly GCA_004026885.1. Taxonomy (NCBI): domain Eukaryota; kingdom Metazoa; phylum Chordata; class Mammalia; order Chiroptera; family Megadermatidae; genus Lyroderma; species Lyroderma lyra. The sequence continues at coordinate 55,710 of PVJL010008129.1, read as the reverse complement.
GAAGCCGGCAGCTCTGCAAAGACCCTTGAATCTGCGAGGGCCGCGGGGTTACTCTCCTGCTCTTTGCAGAAAAACTGCCCCCCGCGCCCTGTTGGCCTCCCACCTGTTGTGCTGTCGTTACGTCACAAACAACCCCAAAACATGGTGGCTTGAAACAACAGCAATCCCTTATTTGTCCACGAGCCTACGACTTGGGCCCTTCCCTGCTCCACGGGGACCCGCTGGGCCGCTGGCCTGGGCGAACCATCGGCTTCTGAAACGGCCCACTCTCCTGCCTGACATGTCGCTCCTGCCCGTGGCCCGGGAGCACCCCTGGGGCTCTTGTTCTAGAAGCCCTGTTCCCCTCTGTGTGTGGGCCTCTCTTTGGGGCTGTTTGGGTGTCCTCATGGCATGGGTCCCCGAGTAAGGCTTCTGGGAGCCAGGAAGCAGAAGCTGCCAGGCTGTTCAGATCCGGGGGCGGAGACGGGCACAGTGTCTCCTGCTGCGTCCTAGTGGTCGAGCAGCACAGGGTCAACAAGAGGAGATGTGGATCCCTAACTACTCAATGGGGTGACATACACGAAAGAAATCAAGGCCCCCTGCGAACCCACCAGGCCCCCCGCCCTGACATCCCTCTGCGCCAGCCACGCTGGCCGTCTTGCTGCCCCTCAGACACGCTGAGCAGCTGGCATCTTGGCCTTTGTCCTGGCTGTGCCGTCACTTCAATCCCTCTGGTGTCCTCCTGTCGCCTCCTTCTCATCACTCGGCTCCTGGCTCTCCCTTCTCACCTCACCCCACCTCTGGCTCTCAGTCTCAATCGGCTCTGAGGCTCCTCAGAGGAGGCGGGTCTGACCTGGGGCCTCACGGCCCTGCTGGGCCACAGGCTGGGCCCTGGGCTTCGGATGGTGCCCCGCAGCCGCAGTCTCATAGGCGCCAGGTACCTCTGTTGGTCCTGGGAGCTTCTCCTGTCTCGTGACCCCGATCTGTGACTAAGGCCAGCAACGGGGCCCTTAAGGCTCATAAGGTGAGAGTTCCGGTGCTCGGCCATGAGTAGCTCTTCCCAACCAACGTTTATTGAGTGAATGGAAGACTAAACACTAAGGACAACCCTGGCCCCACGCTGGTCAGATTCTCCATCTGAGGGTAAAGGAGGGAGGTAGGGCCCCGGGTAGGAGTCCCAGGCCCACGCCGCTGAAGGCCCGGCCCGGTCGGCGTCACCTCCTCGCCACCCTGACATGAGCACCCATCCTGCTCCTCTCTGCGCTGCTCCTTGTGCCGGGGAGCCGTGACCTCTGCTGCTGGGAGCCCTGGGAAAGGACACCCGTGCACACATGCACATTCCAGAAAAAGAGAAGCCTCGGGCCCGACCATCACCCGTAGGCTCCGGCTCCCAAGGAGCGTTCCCTTTCTCCCGAAAACGCCTACTCGCTAAGGCACGAAGGAGAAGCAGCGCACGACTCCATTGTAAATAAAAACCTCCTCAGTGATCACATTTTAAATTGGCATCACCCCCACCCCTCCCCCGCCCCAGCCCTCTCCCCCCTGCAGGGAGATGCGGTGGGGAAATGGGGATTCCCCTGACTGCAAGGAGCCTGGGCCAGGCCTGCCACCCGCTGCTTCTGAGAAGACGCCTCCAAAGAAAACAGGCGACATTTCCCGAGACCCCAGCCGGGCGTCTCATCTCCTCAGCGACAGTTCTGCCTGCTTCTCCCCCGCCAGGAAGTGTAGGTCAGCGGCTGCACGGTCCACGCCAACCGCCCTGGTCGCCTGCTCTCCCCTCTCCCACCGCTGGAGCTGGATGTTGGGAAATAACATAATTGGGCCCAAATGATCCCCTCAGCCGACTCCGGTGTTTTGGGGGAGACTTCGGCCCGGGAACACTGTATGGCTGGGGGCTCACGGCCCGCAGGACAGGGGCTGCGTGATCCAGTAACGAAATCAAGGCCCGCTCCCCGCGCCGGGGCCAGCTGAGCTGTCGCACCGCGAGTCGCATTGTGTGCCCTTCCCTGAAAAGCACTGATGCTTTGTGTGCCCTTCCCTGAAAAGCACTGATGCGACCCCAGGAGAACCACGGGCTGCCCTGGGGCCCGTCTGTCGTCCATAAAAGGAGGCGAGCTGGCTGGGTGGCTCCCTGCCCCCTGCTGCTCTCCTGCCTGCACTTCTCGGCTTCCACAGAGCCTTTTGGAGGCAGATGCTCTCTCAGGGGGTGCAGATCCCCCGTGCTAGTCAGCTTGTGCCCCTGGATGCCGCCGTGAGAAGGTGCAGATGCCAGGGCGATGGAGAGATGGGTGTCTGAAAAGAGGAGCCCCACTCAGCCAGACGAGGCGGGGACACTGGCCGCCTTCCCGGCCATCGCTGGGGTGAGCATTGTGCCGGCCATCGAGACAGCACTGTTTGCTCAAACAGGACAGTAAACCCTGTGCTTGGAGAAATGGGGGGCAGAGAAGGCTGGCTGGAGCGGGGCCAGGGGCACAGGACCCAGAAATGTTTCCTCACACTCGTCCTGCCTCCAGCCGCCCCGCACAGGAAACTTCTCGCATTTGCCAGGTGAACTTGAGAAACCCTTTTCACTCTACATGTTTCCCTGGGAGAAACAGGGGAGACAGACAGGGACAGCCACCTTGGTTTTGTCTGGCCGGCCATCTGGCCCAGTGCTGCAGCCTCTAGATGGCACATGGGGACACAGTGGGGGTCGGCTATGGTCATTTCTCCTCTGTAGGTCACACTGAGCTACAGGGACAGAGTCCTGGGAAGATCTCGGGCGTTGCTTAGTCCATCCTCTCCAATCTGCAGATGGGAGAACTGAGGCCCGGAGAGGGGAGGCGACTCGCCAGGTTCCCACAGAGTTGCTGGTGGAGGTGACAGACCAGGGGTCCCCGACTGCCCGCCTGCATTCAGCTCCTACTTTCTTCTTCCTACTCTGAAAGTGGGTGCAACTCAACAGAACACCTGCCTTGCTCCAGGCACCGTGTCAGGCACTGGAGATAGAGACGTGAATAAGCCACAGACCCTGACCTGGACAAGTTGACCGTGCAGGAGGAGACACATTTCTGCAGAGGGAGACGTCCGGTCAGCATGTAAGGCCTTCCCCGGGCCCCTGTACCTCCCTCGGGACCAGCCCTGTCAACATGGAGTTGTAAGTGACATCCACTCACTACGGAGATCGTGGGGGACAAGGACTGGGCTATTAATTTTGTATTCCCAAAGCCCAAGGTGGGTGCTTAGGGAATAGATTTCTTTTTAAATAAATGAGTAAATATTTCACTTAAACATAGTAATTTTGCAAGTTATTTAGCATCCTTATGCCTCAGTTTCCTCAGGTATGAAACAGGGATGAGCATTTTATTTTCCAACTCTGGTGAACTAGCTTGTACTAGAATAACAGTCTTGCTAAAAACAACTACAAAAGCAGAACTATAAAAAATAGAAAGATGTATGTGTATATTTAAGATATAATAAACATCAATTTAAGAGTATCCACAAGTATATATAATTCTTAACAGGTATTGGCAGGAACAAGGAAGTGAGGATTTGGATCGTCAAAATCCCAGTGTAAAAGGAGAAGTCAGCCCCACATCTGCACCCAGCTTGTCCCTCGAGGTATTTGCTGGTTTCTAAGTAGCAGCAAAGAGGCCAAGAAGCTGACCAGCAAATGGAGCTAAAGAGCAGAGAAGCTAAGCAGAGCTAAGTAGCCCCTCAGAATTAGGGAGTTAAAACTTGGAACCGAGGGCCCACCAGGATGGAGAGACCCCGATAAACACACAACAAGGCAACAAACACCCGAGGAGCAAAGAGGAATTGGGGATGTCCGGGATGTCCATCATCACAGACTGAGACGCTCTTTAAATCAGCCGAGTCTCAGCGTTAACTCACTTGATCTGTTCTCCTAACCACCCTCAGAATCAGAAGTAAGTCCTCTCTGGAGAAGGAGTCCACCTTCTGGAACCTTGAACTATCTCCACGATTTTCCACTTGGGGTTACTTACACTCAATCCCAAATCATCAGACATACCAGGAATCCAGAACAACAAGGATCAAAACCAAGAGCAAAACTGACAAGAGAAACAGACTGATAGGAGATCCCGTCTTGGAGTTATCAGACATGAAGTTTAACACATGAAATGGGCGTAGCAACTAGCACCCACTAAAGGCGTTCACACATGTTTGATGCTCACGATAACGCCCGGGGCATAGACAAGCTTAACATAAGTGCTTGTTAAATATCAAAGAAATATTTTGGAGTCATAGGGGTTCTGCTGGGGGGAAATGTCAACCATTCTGTGACCCCTGTGAGTACTACCTAGGTGAGGACCCTGACTTCAAGATGCTCACAACTAGATGAAGACAGAAATTGCTCAGTCTGGGAGGATGTTTTAAGTTTATTCTAAAGACAGGAGGGAAAAGAAAAATGATAATTTATTGGGCCAGTGGATCTAGGTGAATAGAATAAAGAGGTAAATAACATGACAAGCACTGGCCAGGGAGGGGGCCAGCTGGAGCCTGATGTGTCCCCAAAGCCTTTGGGGATGTGTTGGGACCATCTCCCATTCCGGAGGCAGCTCTGACAGTTAACAGCACCCCCATTTCATGCAGTAGAAAACAGAGGCCCAGGGAGGGTGAGGGAGTTGCCTTGGAAAGTAGCATCAGCATTGGGATCAGGACCACCTCCTGACTGCCATCGAGTGCTCTTGTCCCCTCTCCGTTATGGTGCCACTTCAGAACGCGAGACTCCAGGCCAAGGCAAAGGAAGGACATGCACAGCAAGAATCTGTCCACAGGCTTCCTTCTTTATCCTCCCTGACATCCATCCCCAGCTTCTAAAAGGCTGGGGACCCAGACTGCTTCCCGGCTGAGGGTCTGCCGATGGGAGCAGCCCTGCCTGAGCCCCGTTCCAAGCAGGAACCCCCCACCCCCAGAACAGGACACCTGGCAGTTCCAGGGGGCTGGCTGTTAGAGCTCTTGACCCTCTGCAGGCAGTTCACACCCATTTCATAGAACGTTCCCATGGTCTGGTGGCTGTAGGGACACAGACCTGGGCCCTGATGCTTTGCCCACTAGCCTGCTGCTTGGAGGAAGGGCTGGACCATACCTTCAGATGTAAGGTTCCTGAGGCTCCCTTCTTCCCAAGTCCTTGGCTGTAACTATCTCTACCTGCTCTTGGTTTGTTCACCTGGAAAAAACAGAAGGCTCTGCCCAGGTAGCTGTGCTCCAAGGGAAGACAGGACAAGCAATCACAGCGCCATGGCCACCCGGCCCGGGTAAGAGCAACGTGTATGGGAAGTTAAGCCCATTGTATCTATGAGATCATCTCCCCGAGGGGCTGATGCCAAGCCCTTTCAGGCAGTGAAATGTCAGAGGGCCGAGCGGTGGGAGATCCCCTGGGAGGGCAGGTGGGGGTGGCCCCCGAGTAGGCAGGTGGAGAGGAAGAGTCATCCCGCCTCTATTTACACGATGACAGTAACATGAGACAGAGGACATGAGTGATGCCATGTGAGGTCACACACGTGACCCACTTACACCAGGCGCTCTCTGACATTTGTTCGTAGGGACTCACTGGCCACAAGGCCATCTCACATGTCAGGGGAGCTTTCCCACACAGTCTAGAAGACTCTTCTTGCAACCCCAGCCTCGCCGCGCACCTGCTGTGTGCCGGGAAGCTTCACCTCTCAGCGTTCTGGCTTCCATCCTGGAAAAGGAGCATTACGGTACTGGCCCTGCCGACCATGACGAAATTTTCTGAGGGGCATAGGAAGACCTGTGTGGAAGCACTGGGTGAACTGGGAGGTGGTTGTGTGACTGTACACCAGCTGCCTGTCTTCAGACCATCTGTTGCTAACTCCGCAGAGGCGCCCGTGCCAGAATGTACATCAGGGGTCACTGCAAGCGCGGTTTGGTCCGGGGGACACTTTGTTTGTACTCGGCCATCCTCGCTGAAGGAAGCGGTGCTGCAGCAAGTTCCTGGTCTCCTCGTGGGTCTGCACTTTGAGTGACACTGCCGTAAACACTGCATGTGTGGGCATCGCTCACCATAAGCACCCTCACCCCAGCTGCCCTGCTCTCCCCGGCCCCGTCAGCCTGTCCACCTTTGGACCACCGACTCGTTTTCCAAGTTGCAGTTTGAGCACCTCCCACACAGACTCCTGCGGTACAGTCCACCCCTTCCTCCTCGGGTCTCCACTGCATGGCAATTAGGAATGCAGCATCTGTGCCCCGACGAGGCTGTGACATCCTTGAGTTCATATTCATCTCCGTGCCCAGAAACTGGCACAGAGGAGGTGCTCAACGTGTACTTGTTGAATAAATGAAAGTTAAAGAATGTGAGGCATTGCCACCTCGCGGCCTCTTTCTTGGGTGAGTGCCAGGAAGTCTGTCAGAGTCTGCACAGCCGCCAGGCATGGGGGTTGACACGCCACCCTCCCTGGGAACTGGGAGATAAATCAGGCAGTAACCCTGCGGCCCTGGGAGACACTGCGCAGCTGTACGTAATCGGCAGTCTCACACCGCACGTGCCAGGCATGGCACCAGGCACCGGGGCGACCAGCGCGGCTGAAACGCAGTACCTGCTCTCGGGAGTCTGCAGGACACGGCCTGCGGGCCCGTCTGTTGGCATTAGCTTAGGGAAGGTGGAGGGGGGCCCGCGTGTGATGCCAGATGTCCACCCTGATGCGTCTGCCCCTTGAGGTCGGGCTAGCTGATTTCTGCGTCGTCCGGGCATTCCTTGCATGGAGTTGGTCAAAGTCTTGCTTTCCGCAGACTCCCTCAGGGCAGAAGACAGAAGGCAGAGGGGAGGGACCCGGAAGGGCAATCGTAAATAAATAAATAAATGGGAGGGGGGATGGGCAAGAGAAGGCTTAGCCTAATTTTTAATCCAGAGCACCTTCCCCTCGATCTACCTGTCCACCCTCAGTCCTTCTCTAGATCAGTCCCTTGGTGGCCCCTCCCTCCTCGGGCCCCACCCTCTGTATACAGTTTATATCATTCTGGTACTTACCATGCACCTTTGTAATTATTTGCTTAGATTTCTGCTTCTCCTAGGCTGTAGGCTCCACGAGGCACAGACGAATCCCATTCTTTTTATCTTTTGCCTAGAATGAATGAATAATGATCGCCATTTATACAAGTGAAGGCCCAGGTTTGGAATTCCTGTGTCTCGCCTTCTGTCACGGGGAGAGCCAAGACCCCAGCTGAGGCTCTTGGCCTGAGGCCCAGCCACACCCAGGAGGATGGCCCTGAGGACCGTAACTAGAAAGACATTGCTCTAGACTAGTCCCAGCTTTGTCTCTTACCTCCTGTGTAGTGCTTTGGCTGGAGGTTTCTCCTTCCAGAACTGTGTGAGGCTCACTGAGCTCATAATAGATAGAGATTGTGTAAAGGCATAAGGCCCAGAGACAAGCTGCAACTGTGGGAGATGCATTTCTGAGCAAGGCTTTCCTCTACCTGATGCCCCAGACTGGCCTGTCTTCCTGAATTGAAGACCACCAACCCACTGCTTCTGTTCTGCCTTTGCCAATCTCTACGCCCAAACTGGGACGGGTAAGGCAGCCCACCCACTCAGAGCGGCCGACAGGGCAAATCCTAGCCACCAGGCTGCCCGAGGCTTTCAGTAAGGCCCCTTCCCTTGTTTTATCGTACGTGATTTTTCCAACAACTTGCTGAGACAGGCAGAGCAGCTGCTAAAATCCCCATTTTATACCTAACGAAACCAACCAAGCTCAAAAATGTGGAAATACTCGTTCACCGTCACAGAACTAAGTGGCAGAACCAGGATTCAGTGCTAGGTGTCTTGAAACTGCCCCTTGGAGACTGTGGTAATGTAATTGATGAGGGGCCCTCACCCCTTTACTGCTCCCCTTTCTTCCTTCCATTTATTGGAATGCTAGGAACACAGAGACAGGCTCAGGGGCACGGGACACAATCCAAGGGGATGAGAACTGCCTTTGATAGAGACACAGACCTCACAAAGAGCTTTGGGGGCCCACGGGCATGCCACTGTGTCTGAAGACAGAAACATGCTTCTTTCAAAAGGATATATCAGCTCTATCCAAATACACGTGCATGGGGAGGGAGGGGAAGGAGAGGAGCACTTGTCACCTCTAACGGAAAACGTGCTTCAATTCACCCATCGTGCGCTAGACTCCATTCAAACTCAATAGGACAAATTCCTAGGGGTGAGAAAGATGGGCAGGTACCCACTTCCAGTCCTCTCCATTGAGGTCATTTTGAAGAGTGGCCTGTCAGCACAGCATGAGAAGATGATTAGCATCCCTCTTTTAGGCTAACTGGGAGGAGTCTGGCCCTGTCCCAACAGCTGGGGATGAAGATTCTTGTCCCTCTATCCTGCAGAAGACACTGTGGTAGGCTTGTGCAGACAGATTCAGGCAGGCCCCAGGCAGCTTCTAAAGTGAGCCCTAGGTCCCTAGGGGATAGCTCAGACGTCCTCCTTTTCCCAGGAATCGCCCACAACACCACCTCTCATCCCAGCTCTCTCCTACACACCCAACTCCCAGCAGCCTTTGCGAATGCCCCCTCCCAGCTGGTCCCCTTGGCTAGGAGCCCCTTAGCCATTGTGAGCCTGTGTGCCCTGTCTTCATCTCCACGTGGCTCTAAGGGGATCCAGCGGTGGCAGCACTGGGCCCGAGCAGCCACTCACCAGCTTTGTGTTCACTGACCGCTCTGAGCCCGCAGACTCAGAGAACACATCCAGGTGGAGTCGGAGGTGATCTGCAGGCAGTACTGCACCGGGTCATGGGATGTGCTGAGGGAAATGCCCCCGGCTGCCCTTTCAGGGAGAGAGACAGACGGGGCTGCTGCACTCGCAGAGAAGCATACAGCACAGCACTTTCGTGAGCTCTTTCTGGGGGGAGAGACACGTACTAGGGGCTCCCCCGCAGTTGGTCTCCTGCCCACCCCGCGCTGCTCAGTGTAGTTGATGTTCCCGGCAATGGCACCCGCACTCCCAGCTGACACTAATCGGTTCTCAGCACAAGTTCAGCTGCTCCGTTAGAAGCACTGAATGGCCGGGAAGAGCTGCTATTTCTGAGCCTCCCAGAACGGGACCCGCAGGGAGGGAGGCTAAGGACCAGCCTCGTGTTGCATTCCCAGGTCCGGGCCCACCTCAACCACTGCAAAAGTCTCCATCTCTGCAGCATCGACGGGCCCCAACTAATTCTGTAGTCTGTGGGACCCGCTTTATGAGCTGTACCAACTGGGTGGATTCAAGGACCAAGTCCAAGCCACTTCATGTTCAAGTTCAAGCACGATCTCCTGGAAAAGCTTAATATTCTGAATTCAGGTTCTATGGTAAGGTGCGCTAGGATTCAAATTCTAAGTCATCCTTTTGCAAGTTGGAAGGCTCTAAAGTGGTTTTCCTACTTGCCAAGTGGTAAAAAAGAAGAAAAGAATAGTATTGATCTCTCTGGATTATTGTGAAGAGCGAATGGGACAGGGAGGGCTGTGACGAGTAGCCAATGTTCAGTACATCCTTGTGGTTCTGAATTTCTTGATCTAAGATGCGCTCATTCTAGAAGGTAGATAAGGCACCAGACTGTAATTATTTGTCATAAGAAAATGACTCCCCTTGCCCAAGCTAGCCACCTCGGCGTCGCCCTTGCCCTCGTGAATGTGACTTTAGAATACAGAGGGGTGGTACAACGTTTGTCTGACAGGCAGCCAGCAAACCCAGCTGAGTGCATGGCCGTTGCCCCGGTGCAGGTTGCAGCTGTGTTGGACCAGCACAAAGAGCATTCCAGTCTCCAAAGTGATACCTTCGAAGAGATCTTCGATGCTGCCTTGAATTCTATGCAGTTTTCACCTTGCTTACTAACTTTCGAGGTCTCTCTCTGTGTCCAATTTAACTCTACCCATGGGGCACCCATTTTTCTGCTCTAATTACTGCCCAGGCCCCTGCTGAGGGAAATAACCTTTCTAGGAGAAGGGTCGTCATGCCCTTCTAGAAGTTCGTGATGTGGGAGCCACCATCAGGAATAAGAGAGGAGAAAAATCTAGAGGCATTTCCTGTTGCCATGTCAACACCGGCTCTGGAACTAAAGATAACCAACAGCAAGATACCGGGATCTTAGATCCCCAGGTCTCCCTTTTTGATACCTTTGGCATCTTTCTCTTGGGTGAAAAAGGGCTTTTCTGGATGAGAGGAGAAGCTCGAGGGCTGGGATTGGCCGTGCTGAAGGCCCAGGGCCCTGTGCTGAGTGCCTGTGGCTCACTGTGGGGGATGGGGGGTGGGGAGAAGCTTCCAGGGGGAGCCTGGGCCCTGGCAAGTTTCTCCCTAAGATGGGTGGACACGTCCAAATGAGATCAATTAGGAGGCACTGGGTTAGGATTCCATCATATCTGTTTGAGGGAGAGGGGGGACACCATGTAACCCCTAACAGCCTTCCTCTTTCCCCTCACCAAGTGGCTTGTAGAGGCTGGATTGTAGGGGCTGGGGCCTGTGTGCAGCCAGAGGCAGCACGTGCACAGGCGGGAGCTCAGGGAGCAGAGAGACCGCAGACTCACAGAAAACGTGGAGGAGGGCGTCTCGTGTCCCCTGGCCACCCGCTCCGGGTGTCACAGGCAACTTGTCAGAAAATCCCATCGAAAGCACATGCTTACACATAATCTTGCTGCACATGCAAAGGCCTCCAGGGGGCCAATTCAAAGATTCCCTTCTGGTAGGGGCATCTGATAGGCACAGGGAGTGGTTCGATCATTATTTGGCTAAGATACAAAGAGAAAAGAAAGATCGTTGGGTTAAACAATTGGCTAAACACTAAGACGGTGACAGACAGTCAGCAGGTGGGGGCTGGATGAGGAGATTCCCAGAACAAAGCTTAATCTCCCCAAAGCTGATCAAACAATTGACCCAACATGTTATGGGGGATGCTGATTTCTTCCTAGAAGTAGATTCCAAATTGCATCCATCAAAAAGATTTAGTCCTAGACCAGATTTAAAATGTTGTGGGGGTTTTATTGTTTGTGTTTTTGTTTTTTGTTCTCTTACAGAAGTTCGAACCTATGTGGCCAAGGCTGACATCTGGGCTGCATGCTAAGGATCCGTGTCCCAGTGGCAGCCCTTTCGCAGGTGCAGCTCCGCCCCTGGGCCCCTGGCATCTGCCCGGTGTTGTGTCCTTCATAGGGACACACTGCGAGAGATGGCAATTCACTGTCTTTAAAAGCTCAGACTCCTTCTGGCGGTCCTGTGCATTCCCGCCCCTCTCTCATCTCCGCCTCAGTCCGCCTCCTGCTGTCTCGCTGTTTTCCATCCACATGGGAGTGGGGTGCAGGGGGCTCCGTTCTGTTCTGCAAACCGCTGACGGCCTTTGCTTGCTGGGGCTGTCACACGCGCTGCTCCCTGTCCCCCAAGTGTTCTGCGGGGCCGGCTCCTCACCGCCCAGGGCTCAGGTCCAACGACACCTCCTTGAAGAGGCTGTCCCTATCCCACCTCCCCCCACCCCCCATCGTTTTAGGCTGTTTACTTCCTTCTCGGCCCCTATTGATCCGCCTCTCCCTGCTCCTTTGCTCGTCTGCCTCCCCTACCCGATTCCTAGGTGCATGCGGGCAAGAAGTTTGTCCAGCCACTGTAGTGTCCACACGTCTGACACAGCAACTCGTTGGCGAATGGTCAATAAATACACCGTGGTGGTGCAGGTGGAATAAATAAATTCATGAGCAACCGTGGCTTAGAGTGGTTGAGCGATTTGCATAATACAACACTAAGTGGTAGAATGGGAAAACAGTCTGTCACTTCAAAGCCCCTAGCTTTTCACTCCTCCTCTTCATCCTCTTCACCTCTTAACCCCGGGGGTCCTCAACCCCATTTCGTTGCTCACGTCTAGGGGCCCGACCACAGAAGTGCTCGTTCTGTCCACCTTCAGATGCTGCGGGTCCCGGACAGCCCTTTGAGGCCCGATTTGCTCTGAGCTGCGTGCCCGTCCTTCCCAAGCACAAGGTGCTCACTGCGTGTCTCCAGAGCATCTCTCCTTCCCCACCTTGGCAGCCTGGCATTCCACACGCCTGCACCAAGTCCTCCTTCCCCGGGGCCAGGCTGTGTGAGGGGTTGCTGGGCCTCCCCTGCCCCTCCTCCCAGGTAGGGCTTTCTGTTTCTCACGGCTCTATCTTTCCTCCCTCTCCGTCTCTCTAAAACACAAATAAATCAATAACCTCTGCCATCTTTTCTCTTCATTAGCCTCTTCCCTGCAGGGCTCTGCTCATACCTGCCTGGTCCTGTCCCTGAGGGAGCTGCTAGCTCAGACTCCACCCCAGCTCAGCACAAGCATTAGCATATCAAAAGTTCTGGTTTACACTGAGGTTACTCCCACCGGTCACAGCACCTGGGGCTCAAATATAAATAGATTTTCCGGCAAACGATTTCATGCATTATGCTTCCATATAAGGTGTCTGGCGTATTGCAGGCACATCAACTCTGTGGCAAAAGCTCCCCAACTTTTCTCTGTAAACTCCGGCCCAGATCCTGAGGGGGCAGATCGGACCTGCAGGGCCTTGCCTTCACTCAGATGTTAGTCCAGGACAAGTCTAAAATTAGCCCCACCCCCTCCTAGTGCTGAAACTCAGCCGGAGTGGTAGCAACATGGGGCCAGTTACTTTTAGAAACTGTCCCTGTGGGGCTTAGAGTTAAGCAACAGAAACAGGTGATGGAAACTGGGCCCAGAAAATGCAAGGCAGGAAAGAAGAGCTGGATTGAGTTCAGAAGCTGAGATCAGAATGCCAGATCCAGGGACCCAGGCCCGCAAATGCAGACAGACGGCGTGACCAGGGTCCGATCAGGAGAATAAGCACGAAAGCAGGTGAGAGCTGCCCACAGCCCTATTGCAAGCTAAGGTATGGCGGGAGCGTGGGCTGCAGGGGGTGCGGGGGGAAAGGAGATGTTTACTGGGTACGTACCGTGTGCCAGTTGCTTTATATATGGTGTCTCATTGAGTCTCAGCGGTAGGTTCTATTCTTTGGCCTCTTGTACCCTTAACAAAATGGAATATCTGAGATGCCCAGTGACTCAGCTCATGCCACACAGCCAGTAAATGGCAAAGCAGGGATTCAGACCATAGCCTGTTTATTCTAACACCTGGCACTTTCCTCTACGCTGCCTCCAGGAATAGCAGGAAAGGAGATTTCCAATCTACCCACAGGCCACGAGGCCAGACCACCACGCTGTCCACCAATATTTCTCACCGAGTCATACATATCCTCATTTCCTGGGACACTCTGACAACAATATCAGTGCTTGAACACCATCACCCAGCGGTTCTGAGTAGGCTGTTCTGCTCCAGGGCCTAAGAATAAGTATTTTACAAACTTCTGGGGGCTTCTGTTTGGGGGCGAGCTGGAGGGAGGTGGTGATAGATGTTCATGCCCAACTCACCTTGGTTCCACACCAGCTGGGCAGGCCTCCTGGCCCGAGTGCCACAGTTCCATAGCAATTCTCTGGTGACAGGTGGGCTTCTCAAATTCTGAAGTCGGGCAAAGAGTTAGAACACCATGAAAACCACCAAGAGAGAGCAGAGGCCAGGAACCTGGGGGCTCAAGAGAACAGAAGATTTTGAAGAAAGGAGGAGCGGAATCAGCATCACCGATCATCCTAATGTGCCACTGTGCTTTTTCTCGGACCCGCTGCTGAAGCCCCACTGGTGGGGCTGGGTCGGGAGCAGGAGGTGGAGGCAGCCCTCCTCTGAGTGTCTGGCGCATCTGCCCTGGCCCAGAGCTCACAGCCTCTCCGCGGTTTCACACGTGATTATGTGTGTGATGTCCTTTTGATGTCTAATTGTTCCACACTTAATTGCTTAAAATCCTGCTTTTTCTGAACTCTTCTTGGCGAGTAAGTGCTGTGTCACCTAAGACATAGAAAATGACATCTGAAAAACCTCTGACAGTCTTGGCTGGGACATCTTTTAGGTCCCCTTGACCGTGCACAGTTGACCCTTGAACAACTTCGGGGGTTGGAGGCGCTGACCCATGGAGTCAGAAATCTGCGTGAAACTTTTGACACTGTGGCTGTCCCTTAGCATTGACGAGCCAAGCAAGCACAGATTGAAAATGTGCTTTCGGTATGTGGTCGGGAGCCCAGGGTTGGGAAACTGCTGTTGGGAATGTGAAAATAGAGCTTTCGACCCCCCACCCCCACCGCCCTGTTGCTTGAATCTGCACATTCCAAACCCAGGGCTACGAAGGGCCGACTGCATTTATTTATTTATTTTTAAATCCATGTATAAATGGACCACACAGCTCAAACCTGTGTTGTTTAAGGGTCGGTTGTATTGGCATTATCTTGGGAATTTTAAAAAGTCCTAATGCCTGGGTCTCAACCTGGGAGAACGTGATTTAATTGATCTGGGGTATGGCATGACCATCATGACTTTTCAAAGCTGCCCAGAAAATTCTAATATGCACCCAACATTGAGAATAAAAATTAGAAGGATAACAAAAATATATGTGAAAAATTGTAATAATGGTTATATCTGAGGGGGGGAAATGAGGTGAAGTGGTGTATTTCATTTTTGCTAATATGTGTTCTCTGTTTCTACACATCGGTTATGTAATTTTAAAAAGTAAAACTAAAACAAAAATTAAACTCCAGTAGGTATTCCGAAAATGGTCTACCTTTTTAGGGATAGATCACTGGGGTGGGCTCTGATCAGACAATATTCTCCTTCACTTACCAAGTATGATTGAGAGCCCGCTGTACTCCACAAGATAAACCCTAGGCATATAAGAGAGAATTTCATAAGCACAACACTGAGGCTCATGCAGTTATCATCTAATGGAGAAGGTCAACCATCACACAAGCAAATACAGAATGCTGACTTCAAGAGATGTTCTAGTGGGTAAAAACTGCTGAGTATTACACGTTGGTTTGGAAATAATTGTAAAGCAATTGCAAGTGTCTGGTTTACACCGGCCCTCCTGTGTCCAAGGCAGACCTCTGCGATAAAGCAACATGATAAAACCATTGTGTGTTCATTATGTCACCTTTTTCTGTTGAAGCTCAATATCCTATTCAGCGTTACCAATCCCTCTGCAGTGGTGCTTGAAATGAAACATAGTTAGTATCCCAGGAAAGAGCTATGGATTATCTTGTTGAAGTTAAACTAGATGACTCAAAAGGTAATGGAAGCCTTCTGGTGTGACCAAGGAGCTCCTATTGGACCACACTTCTTACAGGTAACAACGATAAACTCTGCACTAAGAATAAGAACAACGAGTTGAAGGTACTGGAGAGAGAACAAAAGCAAAAACCAGGCGAGACTGAATCCCTGGAGGACAGGCTGGTGTGGGGTGAGTTTCCCGATTTGCAGCTTTTAGCCTAAGAAGAAGTGTTGTCTGTGATATTTGGGGCAACTTTGCCCGATCTCTGACTGACTCCTGAGCCACACATGCAGGAGGCCAACTTCAAGAGTCAACACTTCAGCTTAAAGAGCGGAAATGAAATGCCAGCTCCTAGAGGCAATGGGGTTTTGCAGTTTGCGTCCAGCTACTTTAAAGGCCCAAATAAAGCAATGTCAATACTCATCAGAAGGACATAATAGAATCCAGACTTTCTACAATGTATCATTCATAACCAGGATGCACTCCAAACTCATTCAACATACAACAAAACAGGAAAACATGACTCGTTTTAAAGAGAAAAGACAATCAACAGAGACCAACTCTGAGATGACCTAGATGATGGAATTCGCAGATAAGAATTTTAAAGAAGTTGTTATAGCTATACTCAAGTATGTAAAGGAAAATACGTTCACAATGAAAATACAGAAAAATCTTAACAGATAAATAGAAACTACCAAGAAGAACTAAATGAAAATATAAAAACTGAAAATCAAATAGCTGAAACAAAAATTCAATGGACACACTTAAAAGCAGATGTGAGATGAAAGAGCCAAAAGTCAGGTCAATAGAAATGGACCAAACTGAGGAACAGAGATTTAATAAATGTACAGACTCATAGATCTTTGCAACAATATCTAATGGTTATGAGGTTGGACAATTAATTTCATGAACTCATCCTAGAAAAAGTGCTACACACCTCACTGCTGAATATCACTACGGTCACCTTCAAAGTACTCCCCTTGGGAAACTATGCACTGACACCAGTGCCTATTTCAAAGCAATTTGGGAACTCTTTTTCTGGAATGGCCATCAGAGCTGTCATCATCCCCAAAGGTTGCCAAGGTTACGACACCTTACCGAGTTGTTTGTACAGTGTTGACAACATAAGTGCATGGTGGCAAGTTTGCAAACTTAATTGTCAGAAGCAAATAGACCCATAATTACATATTTATTTTGTTTTCCACAAAAGTGTCAAAGCAGCCCAACTGGGAAAGGAAAGTCTTTTCAACCAACGGTGTTGAAACAACTACGTACTCATACGGAAAAAAATTAACCTTTACCTACATGATACGATCCATAAAAATCAATTTGTGATGAACCATAGACCTAGACAAAAGATCTAAAACTATAAAACTTCTAGAAGGAAACATGGGAGAATATCTTCATGACTTGGGGGTAGACAAAAACCAAAAAAAAAAAAAAATTACACAATTAAAATTAAACCTCTGGTCATCAGACGAAACATCATTAAGAAAATGTATAAATCAGCTACAGAGCAGGAAAAAAATATTTGCAAAACATGTCTGACAAAGAACTGGTATCCTAAATATACTAAGAACTCCTAAACCCAATAATAAAATGATGAACAACTCAACTTAAAAATGGCCAAGTATTTGAATGAAAGATAGTAAATGAATGATCAATAAGCAGTTGAAAATAGACTTACCATCTTTAGTAGTTAAGCATATGCAAATGATGAGCTACCACTCGGCATCCCCAGCATGGCTGGTATTAGACTAGCAACGCCAAACGTTGTCAAAAGAATGTAAATCAACTAAAACTGTTAAACACTGTTGGTCAGAGGCGACAATGGTCTGAGAACATTGGGAAAAAATATTTGTAAACAAATATTTGGTTGATAACACGGAAGCACTTGGGGGAATGTGTTAATATCTGCAACTTTGTGACACAACAAGAGAAATAATTAAATGAGTTGCTGAATGGGTAGCAAATCAACATATGATAAAGCAAATACAGTAAAATGTCAACTGAAGAAAGTCCATGAGTATATAGACGTTCACTGTAAAATTCCTCCAATGCATCTCTAAGTTTGTACATGAGAGAGTGTTGAAAACAAAAGATCGTTGAAGGTAATTGGCAGATTGCCCTTCGGTGGAGAAAGTTCGTTAGAGTCTAGCTGATGGGAAGGGGACTGGGAAAGGCAAAGGAGGCTTCTGGGTTCATAAACTGCTTTTCTTTGTTCTACTCTCACTTTGGCAATGAACCTGGGGGCTGAGGGTCAATGTTGGACCTGGATATCTCTATCTAAACAGAAAGAGATTTTTTTTTCTTGTTTGTTGTTTTCCTCTCTCTGGAGTGAAACTTGACTCGAGAAGATTCCAGTGCCTCAGAATAGCTCAGCAAGAAGCTGGACACAAGCCTATTGACCCAAAGTCCCCTTATACTCTCCTGAAGGGAAGATGTGAGGGAAAAGGCACCGGGTGGCCAAACTTGACCCTCTGCCCCACTTCTGACAGAGGTCACACTCATGACCATTCCTTGCCCTGGCACCACAGCTGGAAGTCCTGCCCAAAGTTTAGCCCAAGGACATGGCATCGGGGAGAGAAGCCTGGCCTCCTGGGTAGCTTGATGTGAGCTCGAATCCCCAGCTGTAAGTCCAATTGCTCCAGCCTCCCCTTCAACATACAAAAGAGAAAATTTCTTACTTAAACATCTCTTTTCCCAAATCTTTTTCGTGACATGTGAACATGTTTTGAGCTGATGTATTCATGTTACAAATGACCCCAAATTGGTTGAGTGATACTTTTTATATTCAATAAAAAGAAAATAAAAGCCAGTTACCTTCTTAGAAAGGTGGTCACACTTTCTTTCCACACAGTGACTCATCCCCTTTGCTTACCTGAATACCTTCTCTTCTGCAAAGTTCAGACTGTCACCTATTTGTCACCTTTGTATGCTTATAAATCCACCAGCTCTGTAAACATAGCAACGTGATCATTCCAGCTTTTAATGCCCTTTGTTTGGGGAAGGGGGGGGGATATCTTTGCTTCTTCCCTCTCCCCTACTTCCTGCAAACATTTATCTCTCAGGAATTTAAATACCTGTTTTCTTTCCCTAGAAGCTGTTTTTCAGACAGTGGGATTCCTCGGAGATAATGATACGATTCAAGAGATAAGTGCATGGTTTTTCTCTCGCTGGGGCTGGTTAAGGCAACTGGTGTTTCAGGACTTTCTGAAGCTCTTTGAAAACAACAGGGCTAGTCGGATTCCAGCGACTCCCGCTCTGGAGGCTGAGCGTGTCTGGGCAGTGGCCGCATAATTTGGATGGAGTCATCAGTGATGTTGGCTCAGCCACGGAGCCCTCATTGCTCTTTTAAACTCCGCGGCACCCGGGATGAAGTCACCTTTCTCCTTTTAAAACCAACAGGTTTGCCCTGTGAGTCCCTGCTGCTTCTGTTAGAACCTGGTGTTTTTTCCACGGCAGGTCACCGGGACCTTCTCTCAGGTAAGGGAGCTCTTATTTGTGGGTTTGCCTCCGGAGAGCTGGATTGGAGGGGGACTGTGTAGGGCATCTCTGGGGGAAGTTGGAGTTGGGTTAAAGGATACTCGATTGGGTGAGGACTACCGCCCGCTCCCAATAGCTGGTGTCCACCTGGTGGCTGGTAGGCCCCGGGCCGAGTGAGCAAGACTGCACTCAGCTCAGGGTGGCCGTGGCCGGTGGGCACGGAAACCTAATCTGGGCTTGGATTCAGATCCGTGTTCTAAGAGTTGTGTAAGAAGCACGTGGGTGACATGCGTACAGGTGGTCTGCTCTGGGTTTGGGGTGGTCTTACCCCCTTTGCCTTCCTAACGACCGGCTTTGTGTTTTGGGGAGAACTCTTACAGGGTCTCATGACAATAGCTGATGTGCAGACAAGCCGCAGCTCTCCGGAGAGCCTTTGTTCGTTCATGATGCGCTGGCTCGAATGCTTCCGTCTTCTCCAGAGCGTGGCAGCAGGAAAGGAGCCCCGGCTTCCTGTCCTGACATGCAGGCCCCTGGGCTGCGCTGTGGTGGGTGGCAGAAGTGTGCAAACACGTCTCCGTGCCTGTCCAGACAAGTTCTAAGAAAATAAGCTGAATTCTGGTGTGTGTGTGTGTGTGTGTGTGTGTGTGTGTGTGTGTGAGCACGCAGGCAGGCCTGTGGTCCTAGGGACACTTCTCTGCAACTTTTTCTGAGTCATATGAGTCACTGTGGCTGATTGAATCATGCATCTCATATTAGCTTTGGAGGGCTCAATAAAGACGTCTTGGTTATAACAGAGGAGCCTACAGGGTGATAAATGGCTTTCGGAGAGAGTTGAACCACTGTGAAGTGAAAACATCGAGAATGACAAAGCCCTTTGTTACTTGACACAGGACCCTACCTACACAGTACTCAGTACGTTCATCCTTAACCTCTGGAGGGAGCAAGCATCTCATTGGGTGAGAGGTGCTTGTTTTGTTTGTAACGCACCAGAGTTGATTCTTGCCTGAAATCTGCTCCCCAACTTTGCATCCCTGGCTCAGCGTAAAGCACTTTAACAGACTTCTGGGCTTCACTTTTGACCCCTCGTTTGTCCTCACATTCCCAAATTGAGTTTGGCAACGCATCCAGCAGACTCCACCTCGGTATTGTCTCTCAAATCCATCCATTCTCCCACTTCCAGGGCTATTTTCCTAGCTAGGCCCTTATCATCTTCTTCTGGGGTTCTAGAAGCCTCCCATCCAGGCTTCCTCTCTCCAGTCTTACCTTCCCAGGGCAACCAGATGACTCTATAATACAATGATTGATCAGCACCCCTCTAATCCCATCCATCATTAGTCTCTTGATTCTGTCTTTAATATCTCTCAAAGTTTTTCACATCTCTCCATCCTACTACAGCTACCTTGGTCACTCCCTTCCTAATATATTTTAAGCTTTTTATCTGCCCAAGCAAAGAATATATATATATATATATATATATATATATATATATATATATATATAATTTTATTTTATTTATTTTATTTTTACAAGAGCAGAACTTGAAACACCTGTTTCCCTATTGGGTTTAGGAGCCTCGGCATTTTTATGACTCTTATGGACACTTGAAGGAGAGAAACAGGGAGAATGGGAGGGGACAGGGGTGTGCCTTGCGGTAAGGAGACGGCCTGAGGAACGCAGGAGGCTCAGGCCTTGGAACCAGGCAGGTTTACGTTTGATTCCAGTTCCTCCACTTCCTCGGGTGGCCTTGATCAGATTGCTGACCCTTCTCGAGACAACCCTTTCCTGAACTGTGAAATGGAAATAATAATGCCTGCTGCACTGGGGCAATACAGGAATTAAATGAGAACACATATGAAAGGCTCCGAAATGTAGCGATTAAGAATTTTTAGTGCCTTTCCTTCTCTTTTAAGGCTTATAATCTGTAACCATCACAGATCTTGTGAGTATTTGTGTGCACGTGTATGCATAAGCATCTGTTTGTGGCATTGATAAGAAGAGTGGCAAAGAAATATATGAGAACTCTTCTAAGGAATTTGCAGTTTACTTAGGGTGGTAAAGTGGACCCAAATAGTATTTTAAAAACCCTATAAAACAGGCATTCTGCAATTGTTGTGTGTACAGTACCAGCTGAGTACACAGCAGGGAGGGCATGAGTAAACAGGTCTGTGAATACCTGCAGAAGGAATGTAAACAGACCTACATCGAACGATTTTGGCTTTAGGCTTTTCGAGGACTTAAAAATCATTAACCTCTCTGATGCTGAAATAAAACTTCCCAGAAGGTTTTATACTTTTAGAGTGACATAAGGACACACAGATTAGTGTTTATGTGAATCTACTCCTTCATCAGGCATCAAGTATTAATTGAACACCTACTCTGTGCCGGGTTCCATGTTACACAATTTCTTGGCTGTTCTTCCATGGGACAGAGGAGGATGATAATACTTTTCTTCCTCTTGACCTAGGGCTAACTAGGCTTAGGGACTTGTTTGACCAAGAGAATAAGAAGAAAGTGACATTTGGGGACACCCGTGACTAGGTCCTAAGAAGCTTTGCAGCTTCTTCCTTTCTTGGCTCACTGGCTCTGGGGGAAGCCAGCCACTGCGGAAAGCTGTGTGCTGGTCACGTGGTTCTCTGGAGGGAAAACAAAACCCTCTGATTTTGTCATGTTTTCCCATTGTCATGGTAAAAATACTCCCTCCCACCACGGCTGATTTCAAGCTACCAAAGTGGCAACACTGAGTGCAGGATTGGAAAGAAATACAGAGAATCAGCTCCTACTAGGCTGACCAGATGTCCTATTTTAAACAGGATGGAAGTGACGGTCCTGTCCTGTTTCAAACGGTACCTGTGGTCAGCCTACTGACACCTTGAATTTAGCCCAGTGAGGCTAGGCTGACCAGACAGCCTGTTTGTCCTGTTTGAAACAGGACAGTCCTGTTGTTTTCTGTCCCATTTAACGGGATGTCTGGTCAGCTTAGCTCTTACACGTTGGTACCAGCTAGCCCCAGTGTATGACTTCAGTTACCCTGAGACCACCATCCTGTGAAGAAGCCCAAGCTAGCTAGGTGGAGAGGCTCCATGGAGAGATGGCCAAGCAGGCCCAGCTTTTCCAGCCATTCAAGTTTACACTCCAGGAAAGAAGCCTTCACATGACTGCAGACCCAGCTGATGGCCAGTGCACAAGAGCCCCTGCGTGAGAATTGCTCAGCTCAGCCCAGTCACCCCTGCGAGATCATCACAAGGCCTATCGTCTAAGTTGGGAGGCAGTTTGTTAGGCAACAGCAGAACACTGGAATGAGGTGGTAGTCCTCTTCACTCAGAGGGTCTGGGAGAGTACAGGAATCAATCTCTCCGGACAGCGGCTTAGACCACGAAGGAAGAAAATGTTTTAAAGGGCTTGAGAAAGAGACTTGATTAGTAATTTTACCCCTTATAACTAAATCAGTAAGAGAAAAAAAATTCCCTTACACACACACACCCACACTCATCATTGGCCTCCATCACCTACCTACCCATCTAACTGTTCAGGAAGATCTCCCTCACCTGCTCTTTGGACCCTGCTCCATCCTCCACGTGGAATTGGTTGGGGAAAGCAGGCAGAGAGAGAGAGAGAGAGAGAGAGAGAGAGAGAGAGAGAGAAGAAACAAGTCAAGGAGGTGCCCAGAGCCTTGAGGTCCCATGGAAAGCAGCGGAGAGCCCTGGGGAAGAGCCCCCAAGAGGAGGATTTAAAACAGGCTTTAGGGAAGACACAGGGATTAGCAGCAGTTAGAGCACGGGTTTTGAAATCAGATGACCTGGGTTCCAATCTTGATTCTGGTACTTTCTAGCTGGCTGACCTTGGAAAGTGTCTAGACATCTGTCTTCTCAGTTTCTTCACCTTTAGAATCTGGATAATAGTGCCATCTCACCAAGTTCTTGTGAAGAACTTTGGCCGGTTGCTTGAGATTTTGCCGGTTGCTTGGGTTCTGGTTACTGGAGAGCCTACTTACATGTACCCGGCATCCACCAACCCCCCTGGGTGCCGGTTACCTGAGAGTCTACTGTATCTCTTCTACCGCCAATTTTTTTTCTCTTATTGTCACCTATATTTCCAAAGACTTAAAAAATATAATTGTACCTTATTTCCCCTGTATCTTACAATAAACTAAGACCATATTTTCTTATTTCTTGTAAGTCCTCTTCTTACCTTTTCCTGTGTATCAGGTAGTCGAATGGTTCAGTGCTCATTACATTTCAGCTATTATTATTTTTTAAAAACTTCTATTTAAGGAGAAATTGAAGTTGGGTGACTTCTGCATGCATCCTGAGCCCAGGGTGCCCAGAAATGTCAGATTTGCCCGGTTGTACATGCTGTCACTTTGGTAGGACAATCAAGGTGAAGGGTAATTCTTGAGAGCAAACTGTGAGTGTTACGTTCTTTCACTTAATTTGTACTTTGTGAATAACAGTTACTGCAACTTTAATGTGTGAACTGACATTAGGCAGACTTGTCTCATTAAATTTATGGTTAGTCTAGTCATGTGGATTTTATAAAAAAATAATAATGCAAACATTGGGACTGTGGAAGAATAGCTGATTCAGGTATTTTAAAAAACTTTTATTAGTATTGTGAAATATTCATAGATTCACAAGTACGTGCCTGCTTCACCCAGCCTCCCCCAGTGTTAACCTTTTGCATAACTATAGCACAATATCAAAACTAGGTAATTGGCATTGGCACAATCTATTGGCCTTATTTGTATTCATTCTATCTGTTATACACGGTCTCATTTGTGTGCATATGTATAATTGTATGTAATTTTTATCAGATTAACTTCATTTAACTACCCCCACAATCAAGATTCAAAACTGTATCATCACCACAAGGCTTTCCTGTCTACCCCCTTGTGTGATATCTACCCCTCATCCCTAACCCCTTGCAATCATTAACTGCTGTTCATCTATATAATTTCATTGCGAGAGTGCCTTGTAAATGGAATCATGCAGTACTGACATTCATGAGGTTGACTTTCTCCACTCAGCATCATTTTTTTGAGATCCATTCAATTTGGTGCATGTATCGATCTTTGGTTCCTTTTATCTCTAAGTAATATTCCACAGTACCAGTCGGTTTAATTATTCACTGATTTACCCATCGGAGGGCATGTGGGTAGTTTCCAGTTTGGGACTATTATAAATACAGAGGGTTGAGCACTTGTACGCAAGTTTCTGCATGAACATTACTTGTCATTTTTCTGGAATAAGTGCCCAAGACTAAAATATCTGCGTTTTATGGTTAAGTCCATTTCTAGTTTTAAAATGAACTGCCAATCCATTTGCTAGAGCGGCCATAACTTTTTGCATTACCACCAGCAATGTATGAGTAATGGAGGTTCTCCACATCTTTGTCAGAATGTGGTGTTTTCACTATTTATTATTTTAGCCATTCTGATGCGTGGCTAGTGATATCTCATTGTGATTTTAATTTGCATTCCCCTATTGACTAATGGTGTTGAACATCTTTTCATGTGCTTATATGCCATCTGTGTATCTTCAGTGAAATGTCTGTTAACATCTTTTGCCCATGTTCTAACTGGATTGTTTTTTTACAGTCGAGTTTTGTGAGTTCTTTATATATTCCAGATACACATCCTTTTTCAGATGTGTAGTTTACAAACATTTTCTCCCATTCTGTAAATTTTCACTTCATCCCCTAAATAAGATCTTTCATAGAGCAAAAGTTTTAAATTTTGAAGTTCAGTTTATCAGTTTTTTATTTCAGGGATTGTTCTTTTAGTGCAAAGTATAAGAACATTTGCCTAGTCCTAATACTCAAAGATTTTCTTTTATTTTTTTCTAAAACCTTTATAGTTTTATAGTTAAGTCTGTCATCCATTTTGAGATAATTTTTGTATAAGGTGTCAGGTTTAGGTCAAAGTTTATATTTTTTTGCTTATTTATGTCCAGTTGCACTAGCACCATTTGGTTTTGAACCTTTGTCAAAAATCAATTGGGTGTATTCACATGATTCTATCTCTGGGTTTTCCATGCTATTTTGTTGATCCAAGTGCCTATGGCTTTGACGATACCATATCACCTAGATTATTATATCATACACTATATAGTATTAATAGCTACATCAGGCATTGTGATTCCTCCCATGTTAGTGTTCTTTCTCAAATTGCTCAGGCCTTTCACTTTCCATATACATTTTATAAAATTATTTTCTTTGTCTATAAAAACCTTGCTGGGATTTTTATAGAAATCCTGTTGAGAACATAGTTTAATTTGGAGAGACATGACATATTTACTATGTGGAGACTTCCGGTCCTTAAACATAAAAAATTTTTGCTGTTATTCAGTTCTACTTTGGTTTCTTTCATCAGCATTTTGTGATTTTCAGCATGAAAGTTTTGTACATCTTTTGTTAGCTGTATAACTAAGTATTTTATTTTCTTTGGGACAATTGAAAATGGTATTGCTTTATTAAATTTTATTTTGTATATACACAGTAGCATATAGAAATGGAATATTTTCCTTTTCTTTATTCCCCAGCTTTGCTGAGGAATGATTGACAAATAAGCATTTGATATACTTAAGGTGTACAACATGTTATTTTGATATACACACACATTGTGAAATGATCAAGCTAATTAACATATCCAGCTCACATAGTTATCATGTATATTTGTGTATGATTGCATGGCTTGAGAACATTTGGGAGCACTTACTCAAGATTTTACTCTCAGCAAATTTCAAGTATGCAATACATGATTATTAACTATACTCACATGCTCTACATTAGGTCTCCAGAATTTATTCATCTTTTGTACCTTTTAATCAATATCTCCCCAAAATGCAATTAATTTTTGTGTGTTGATATTGAATTGTGCAATTACACTGAACTCATTTATTAGTTGTAGTTTTGATTTTTTGTAGCTTCATTAGGATTTTCTACATAGACCATCAAGTCATCTGAAAATAGAGATAATTTTAATTTTTCCCTTTGCAATCTTTATAACTTTTATTTATTTTTCTTGCCTTATGGTGCTGGCTAGCACTTTCAGTATTATGTTGAGGAAGAGTGGTGAGAGCAGACATCCTTGCCTTGCTCCCAGTCTTAGAGGATAACTATTCAGTCTTTCTTTCACCATTAAATAAGATGGTAACTGGATTTTTCACGATGCTCTTGATCAAGCTGAGAACATTTCTCTCTATAGTTAATTTGCTGAAAATTTATATTATGAATGAGTGTTGCATTTTGTTAAATGTTTTTTGTCAATGTGTATGATCATATAATTTTTCATCTTTAGCCTATTGATAGGGTGGATTACATTTGAATGATTTTTAAATATGAAGCAAGCTTTGCATATCTGGAATAAATTCCACTTGGTCATAGTATGTTATTCGTTTTTATAAGGAATTGCTAGATTCAATTTACTGACATTTTGTTGAGAATTTTTGCATTTCAGTTCATGAGAGTTATTGATTTGTAGTTTTCCCTTTTTTGTTCTGTCTTTGTCTGATTTTGGTAGTGGTAATACTGGCCTCATAAAGTCAGTTACAGAGTAATTACTTTTCTTCTATTTTTCTGAAAGAGATTGTGTAAAATTAGTGTTATTTCTTTTTTAAATACTTGGTAAAATTCTCCAGTGAAATAGCTAGAGATTTCTTTTTCAGGAGTATTTTAGTTATAAATTCAAACACTTTAATAATTGTACAACTGTTCCTATTATCTCTTTCGTGTTGGCTGAGTTTTCATTGTTTATGGTTTCAAAGCATTTGTCTAATTCTTTGAAGTTGTTGAATGTAACAGTACAAAGTTGTCCATAGATTTTTTAAAATTATCCTTTTAATGATTATAGTATCTGTAGTAATATTTCTAGTTTCATTCTTGATGTTGGTAATCAATGTCTTCTTTCTTTTTATCTTTATCAGTCTAGCTAGAGTTTTATTGATCTTACTGAGTTTTGTCCTATAATAATCAGCTATTTGTTTCACCAATTTTCTCTATTGTATTCCTGTTTTCAGTTTCATTTATTTTTGCTGTTATCTTTCTTTTTTTCCTTCCTATCTGGTGAGATTTTTATTTCTGCTATTGTGTATTTATACTTTATTATTTTGCATTTGGTTCTTTTAGATAATTTGTATTCTTTTTTGGTTGAGATTTTATATTTTTTTCATTTGTTTCAAGAGAAATTATAATTGTTAAAACATTTTTATAATGGCTGTTTTAAATTCCTTGTCAAATAATTCCAACATCTGATTCACCTCAAAGCTGGCATTGGTAGTCTTTTCTCTTTCAAATTGTGTTTTTCCTGGTTCTTGATATGATGACTGATTTCCAAGTGTACTTTGGACATTTTGGATACTGTTAGAAGACTCCTGACCCTACTTACATATTTTATTTTTGTAGGCAGACATACTATTTAGACTTAGGTTGTAGATCCTGGCCTACATTTGCGATCTGTAGTTCCAGCTATAATTTGTTTTCAGAGTTCTTACAATATTAATATGGGGTAGCTGGTGCTATTTGGGTCCCTGCTTTATCACTGCAAGTGCTTCCTGGGCTGCTTGGTGGATATAGGGCAGGTGGTGGATACCCAGGCTGTGCTGTTGCGATCCCTAAGGATAGACTGGCCCATCTGCTCTCCCAGGAACCCTGCCAATGGTGATGCAAATGGGGACCACTGCTGTTCTGTATGTGGGGTGTGGATCCAGCTGATGTTGACACCAAGGAAGCTAGGTCTTGCCAGCAGGTGTGGGGGCAGGGAATGAGTTAGCCTGCTTGAGGAATGTTGACCAGAGTGTTCACTTGTATCACTACGCATGCTGTTTCAATTTCTTCCCGAAGTACTGCCACTGTAGCCAGTTTTCTGTGGTACACCGCATCCTTGAAGGTCCCCCATAGGTAGAAGTCAAGGGATGTTAAGTCAGGCCAATGGGGGTGGGTGGGGGGACTCAAACAATGTTCTCGAATTTCAAATACCACTTCAAAATGGTCTTGCGCTCCTTAAATGACAACCGTGCTTTCACCATTTTCTTTGACTGTCCTGCCTGTTGCACGGTGACACTAGCATTCATTTGAGTAATGCCATCTTTTGAGCAAATGTCATATTACACATTGCTACTGTAATTCCATACAACTTCAAAAAGTAATGCATAGATAACATCCCTTAAATTGTGTATACATATTTTTGGCACCCTCGTATATGCATGTATATCTTCGTGCTCACTTGTTTTGCAATGTATTCTGTAAATAGATACTTAGAAGTAAAAGCGTTGGATCAAGGACATACGATTTTATATTAGAAAATATGCCAACTTGCCATTTTAAAAGCTGAATCAATTCTTTATTTTTTTACCAAATTGTAACTACCTATTTCTTGAAAGAATCATTATTTCTTGATATTACTCAATCTTTTAAAACATTTTGACAATCTGATGAGTGAAAAAAACCCTTCATTATTTCAATCTGCATTCTCTGAGTATTGAGACTGAATATGTTTTCATACATTTATAGGTTATCTGTTAATTGTTAGTTCATAGCCTTGACAATCTTTCTGTTGATGGTCATTTTATTAGTATGTAAACATTTTTGTATAGCATGGATACTAACCTTTTTATATGTGTTGTAAATATTGTCTTCCATTTGCTCATTTTTATTTTGCTTTTCTCTATTGTGCTTTTCTTTCTAGAGAAGTTTTATCTTTTATGTAGTCTAATCTGTCTGTCCTTTATTTTATGACTTCTAGAATTTATGTGTTAATAGTTTTTCCCACTTCAGAATAAAATGATTTCTTTAAACAGGCCTAGGAATTTGCTTTTATTGTTTAAAATTTTTTATTCATCTTGAATTTATTTTTATGTATTCTATGAAATAGGAATCCACTTTAAAAAATAGCCAATTACCCCAATACCATTTATGAATAGTCTACACTTTTGCCCCTGTGACTTGAAATACCAATTTTTTTAATATACCAAATGAATTTCATTGATTATTTTTTGCATCTTTATTCGATTCAAACAAATAATTTATCTGTTACATCACAAGATCACACTGTTTTAATTACAGGTAACCCCCACATAACAAGGCTACTAGGTTCCTAAAATGCGGTATTAGGTGAATCCATGTTATACGAAACAAAGAACTAGTATGAAAAAGAGAGTTGGTTTCCAAAAATCTAAAAAACATACTATTATATTTTTATAATTAAGGGAAATATCTTCATTAAAGCAATTTTCACCAAAAATCCAACATAATAATATGTATTAAGTATCTTTTGCTCTTAAAAGCTTTTATTACATTAGTGTCATTCAGGGATTTTCCTTTTTTTTTTTTTTTTTTTTTGTTATGTGGGTAGTTCCCTGGCTGGGAATCAAACCCAGGCTGCAGTGTTGACAGCGCCGAAGCCTAACCACTATAGCACCAGGGAACTCCTCCCTAATTTGGAATGAGATATTTTTGCTCTTAAAAGCTCTTATTACACTCCATGTTGTACAAAGGTTTTTCACTAATTCTCAAACCGTGTTAGAGAAAAAACGTGTTATAGTAAAACCATGTTATAGTAGTGCTGTGTTATGTGGGGGTTACCTATGCTTCGGTTTTATAATTTGTTGTATTACCTAGGAAGGTAAGTACTCTCTCAACTCCTGCTGTTATTTTTCTTTATTAAGAATTTCTAGGCAAATAAACAAGACACATTAGTAAGAGAAAAAGCCAGCCACAGAGAACAAATACATGTGTGTGTTTGTACGCATGTGTATATATAGATACATACATATATGTGTATATAAATACACACATGTAAGTATATATGTGTGTACACATGTGTTTGTGTATATAAATATATGTACATGTATGTACACATATGTATTTGCATAGACAGACAATTTTTGGAAGGGCACACAGGGGACTATAATAGTTACTGATAGGCAGTGAGGCTGTTGGGGATTCTATTGATGGGTGAGACTTACTTTTTACTTTGAATCAGTCCCCACTTTATATGTATTCTTTAAAAAACAAAGATGCATTTCTCTAATCACTAAAAATAGTACATGGTTTTCTCTGCCAGAAGCTCAAAGCTGTATAAGGGCATATCCTATATGTCAGTGTTTCTCAATTATGGCTGCACATGAGAACTACTTGGGGAGCTTTTAAGAAATTCGGATGTCCGGGGACTGGCCCTCCGAGATTCTGATTTCCTATGTCTGGGCGAGGGCATTGGCATCAGCACATTTTAAAAGTACCCCAGGTGGCCCTAATGTGCAGTCATGGTTGAGAACCACTGCTGTAGATGACATAAGACCTAAGAGAAGCCCCAGAAGGCCGCTGCGATGAGGTCTTTTCAGAATAATTACTTGGGAATGCAACCCAAAGTGATGCATCACTTCTCTGTCAGGCTAAGAGTTGGCGTGGGACTGAATGCAAACCAGTCCAGCAGAGAGCAGTGGAAAATAACTTTGCTCAGATGTGTGTGACCGCTTCCCTCTCTGGGGTAGGCCTTATTGCTGGCAGACACAGGCTCACTCAGGTGTTCTCAGAGCATAAGGCCTTCTTGTAAACTCGTCATGACCTTAAGAGATACCGCAATCGCATGGAAAACCAGAAACAGCAGAACAGCTGTGCCTGGGGAGCCCAGCATGTGCTTCCACAGAGCTCTGGGAGCCAGGGTGCTTTGGAGACCTTCCCATAGGAGGCTTTCACAGTTTGTTTCATCTGGAGAAGCACTTTGTTAAAATGAAATGGCTTTTGGAAGGCTGATCTGGAAAACAGACTGAAGAAGCACTGAGGAAGCCTGGAGGTTGACGGAAAACCCAGCGCTAGTGCTGCTTTCGCTGCCTCTCGTGTGTCTTCTTCTGATGCTTCTCTCCAGCGGCTGACGGGTTGTGCCTCTGTGCTCCTGACAGACGATCTGACTGGCCCAGAAGGTCCACAGTGATCTGTCCCTGCTTGGGTGGGATTTTCCACAGCGCGTGACTGCATAAATGGATCCAATGGTTTATAGGATCATGAACCCACGCTTGGTCAGCTGGGCCAGAGAGGTGGGGGGAGCAGTGGGTGCACAAAGACGCCTTGGGACAGCAGGCGGAGGGCGTGGCAGGCAGTTCCCTTAGAATGGGAGTGGAAGGAACATCCAGCACCATGAACCTGTGCAGCCAATCACTGAGTCAGCCCTGCGTGGTCTGGAGGACGGTTTGCCGTGGGGTGTGAAACGGCCTTACACTCAGACAAAGATGGTGCGGGGAGACCTGTCAGGAACGTACAGGTGGCCCTTGCACTCTGAACCTCTCCAGAGGCCTTTGCTGGCTCTATGAATGTGGGCTTTTAAAAGGCCCTAAGAGCCAAGGAGGTCAGGAGAAAGGAATTCACTTTCCCTTGGGGTTAGACCGCGCCGCCCGTGGCTGTGGAGCACCTGAGCTGTGGCGGGGCCAAGTCCACGAGTGCTGTGAGTGAACGTGTACACGAGTTTTGAAGCCTTGGTGTGAAAAACAGAAATCTAACATTCTCGTTGCAAAGTTTTAGATGGATTACCTGCTGAAATACAGAGTGGATTACGTAAAATAATAAAATGAATTTCACCCATATTTCTTTTCTTTGTAAACGTGACTATTAGTTAAAAATGATTCACGGGGCTCACACTGCCTTTCTAGGGGAGGGCTGGGGGTGAGTGGCGATGCCGATGCTCTCCCCCGTGCAGGAGTGGCTGCGGAGAGCTGCGTGGGAACGGGCGTGGGGCTGGGGGAGGACACGTCATGCCCCTAGTCTCTGTCCATAATCAAAGCCACGGCAGCTTATCTCATTCTGGCTCTTCTCTTCGCCTCATAGGCTGCAGCCCAATTCCTTTTCTCCCACAGAACCCCTTAATCCGTCCTGTGGTTTCCCAGCATCCCACACCCAGTCGGCATTGCTTATGGCTCTGCCTGAGCAAGTCCTTGCAGAACCCTTCTCTGCCTGGCTGCCTCTGCTCCTCTTTCCTGCCCGGTGTTTCCGCTTCCCTTCTAGCCCTGGCACACAGCCAACGCTTCGTGTCTGTGCTCTTACCCACTTTGCACATGTCCTTTGCGGGGGAAGCGTGTTTCAGCCAGCAGCCTTCCTTTGGGGACAAAGGACTACTTCCTAATGCCTTGTCACACAGTTCATCCTAGTTCCCCGTGGAATGAAGTGTGCCGATGGGACTCAGTCACTTCCAGAAGTGTGTTGCAGCTAGTTTCTGTAATATTACAGGTATTTTCATTTAATCCTCACAACAGCTCCACAAAAGCGTGTGCTACGATCCCCTATTAAGGGTGGGAGAAGCTAGGCTCACCAACATTATCTATTTTGCTCACAGATCACTGTTAGGAAATGGTGGGCCTGAGATTTAAATCTAGATCTGTCCCCAAAGTCCTTGCTCTTACCCACTACATTTATACTGTCGCCCACTTGCCATGTCACCTCCCATATTGGGCAACTCTAAGTTGGAATTCAGTGCTGCATAGCAAGTGATATCTATTAGGAGATTTCCTGAATGACGGCATAGCTATGCATTGGGTACTGTTTTGATGATTCTCCAGTTGACATTTGATATTCACAAAAGTCTGTGAATAATGGACTGTATGAGCCCTGTTTCACACACCAGGAAAATCTGAGCTTCAGGAAGATAAAGCGATTGGTCCAAGGTTGCTAAGTTAAGAAACTATCC
Organism: Lyroderma lyra; assembly: GCA_004026885.1. Lineage (NCBI taxonomy): Eukaryota > Metazoa > Chordata > Mammalia > Chiroptera > Megadermatidae > Lyroderma > Lyroderma lyra. The sequence continues at coordinate 23,486 of PVJL010008129.1, read as the reverse complement.
CAAGCCAGATGAGAACCCAATTTTTTTTTTTTGAAATATCTATTTTTGTAATATTTGCTCACTCATTTGTACTTGGGCATTGTGCTGCCTGGATGGCAGAATGTAGTGACAGATGTTTTGTTATGATTGCTGATTTAACCCTGAGTTATGTGAAGAGTTTGCTGCTACTCATTTGAGTTTCTCAACTGTAGGCATGTCAGTCTCATTCATTCAACAGGCATTGCTTAATCCCAAGTCTGGTTAGGCATCGTGTGGAGGGAGGGGTGGATAAAATTTGACTTTGTCACGAAGAGACTACCTTCTAATGGACACAGCAATCATCTTATAAAGAGAGCATTACCATCCAAGGGGAAAGTGATGTCTTACTGGAATATAAAATGCTCTGAGAAGCACAAAGAGACAAGGAAATAATTCTGCCTGGGAGAGGACTTCCGAGCTTGGTTTCAATAGACTGACTTACAGATGAAAGGCCTGACTCACTGAGAGTTCTGCGAAGGACCTCATAATTTTATAGCTTCATTAGGTTTCCAAAAAATGTGTTTGTTACCACAACTTTTTAGCATAGTAACATAAATTATTTATTGCAATACTTAAAGTACTAACATCAATAAATTCCACAGTAGCTCCAAAAAATACTCTGCCCAGTTGGATAAGTCAATTTAAAAGAATGGTTTTCAAGTTACTCAAACATTCTAATTCTACAAAGCTGCTAAGAATTCTTTAGAAAACTAAGGAGCCCAGAATAATCATGTCAACTTTCTAAACAGCAGCCTTTTCAGAAAGGGGAAGACATGTTACGCCTCTAGCATTTCCTGTCCTTTTATTTATGTAAAGAGGTATTTTCTTTCAAGGTGGATACTTAGAGCATTGTACTGTTCTCTTCCAAGGAAGTTTAAGAGTTTTATATTTTAAGAACCACTGAATTTTATCACTTGAATATAAAGAGCCCAGACATGATGTGTTTGGACTTTTTGGAGCTGGAAGGAAATGAACTTTGCAAGTTTAGAAATTGAAACTCATTAGAGCCAAACCCTTGGGATAGCCCAATAGGAGACTGCCTTCTATTCTACTGTGGTCCACAAGGTCACTGATGATCGGGCTTTTCTGGTAGCTGATACCAGGCTAGACCTGGGGCAATGAGCTGAATGTTTGTGTCCCTCAAAATTCGTATGTTGAACTCTTAATCCCAATGTGATGGTATTAGGAAGTGGAGCCTTTGGCAGGTAATTAGGTCAGGGGTGGGGTGGGATGGCGGGGTGGAGGGGCTCACGAATGAGATTAGTGTCCTTATAAAAGGGACCGCAGAGAGCTTTCTAGCCCTCCTTTCATGTGAGGATACAATGAGAAGCCATCAGTCTGCAGTTGTAAGAGAGTTCTGGCCAGAATCTGACCAGGCTCGCACCCAAATCTTAGACTTCCCAGCCTCAAAAACTGTGAAAATAAGTTTCTGTTGTTTATAAGGCACCCAGTCTGTGGGACTTTGTTATTTGTAGCACCCTAAATGGACTAAGACACCGAGAGCCTAAATCAGGCCTGGGAAGACTTTTTCAGGGCAAGGGCTACTTCTCCAAGTGTCGAGGGAGGGGTGGATAAAATTTGACTTTGTCACGAAGAGACTACCTTCTAATGGACACAGCAATCATCTTATAAAGAAAGCATTACCATCCAAGGGGAAATAGCTATTTATTTTATTATCACCAGGCGGTCCACCAATGGACCTAGGTAATGTCGATCTTAGCTAGAAATTCCCAGGTGAGAAGGAAAATCCCATCATGTGACCTTTTCTGTCTTGTGCTTCAAGTTAGTTGTTTGGTTTGTTCTCTGGGTGTGACAAGATAGATTTATATACACCCTTTACTCATAACCAAGATGGAATGTTCCTTTCAATTCCTTACTTTCTGCAGAAGAAGATCCTTATCTGTAAGCCTGGGAGAGCCTCAGAAGTAGGGTACAAGCTTGATAGTCCTGGAAGAATATTTCACTTTCGAGTAGACTTTGAAGAACAGAGCAAGGAGCAGAAGGTCCTGGAACAGCTCAGCAGCATTGAGGGGTGTTGGTGAATATCAATATTTTGTTGAGAATTTTAAATGAATTGCTTGATGGAAGTGTTCACAAGTAATAGGCTGGTTGGGGAGAAAGTGAGCTCTTCCTCACTGGTAGCATTCAAGTATTTAAGTGTAGGCTGTGTAGGCACATGCTGGGGAGTCATGCATAAGGCGAGGGTTGGAGTAAAGGCCCTAAGATCCCTTCTAAACTCCAGATTCTATTATTTGTGCATCCTTGGTTGACCTTGTGCCAAGCTTCTATTCTGGCATTTAATACATTGTTCTGTAATGATATGTTCAGATATGAGTCTCCCTCACAAGGCTGAACACTCTTTGAAGAAAGGGCAATATTTATCCTTTTCCATCCCAAGCATTTGATCCAGTGACTTGTATATAGGAAACACCAAGTAAATATTTATCAAATGAATGAATGCATTTTGTCTATCTATGTCTTTCTATACTTACGTTATGAGGGCTGACCGGAAAAATATTCAGCCATAAATGCCTCTATATTTCATATTATGTGGCTAGATACTTTCTGGACAAGTTATAAGCACATGGACTTGCTTGCTGTGAGTTGTTCATATTCCTTAGAACTCATGGTTGCTTGAATACCTTGAATACCTGAATGATGGCAACTGATTCCTCAAACATGGCACTTCTAGTTAAATTCCTTCTCAACAGCTGGAACTGTATCATGGCAATTAAGGCAGAGTCAAAGTGTGACCAGAATTTTTCTGAGTTTGTATTTCTAGATCAAGCCCTCCTGCCAGAAATGACCCCGGAGGTGTAGGTTAGAAGTCTAGTTGTGACATGGCTGCACTAGGTGAAAGGTGTCTTCTGTGTTGTTTTATCCCAAATTCGGGGAGGAATGCAGGTGTATGATGCCAGGGCTTCTAGTAGCATGCTGGGCAGAGGAACAGGTATGCAAACCGAAGTGGGAGTGGAAGTGGGAGAATCTCAGCAAGTGAGACTGGCTGAGAAAGTCCGAATGGGGCCAGGAAGCAGAGGTTGATCGGGCGTGGTTTTTAGGTGGAGAAATTTCTGAAGACGTAGAGAGGGCAGATGAGGTGGCAAAGAGAATACTTTCCAAAGGGATGTGTTAATCTGAGATATACTTGAGCCAAACACCATCATTCACTCCTGCGTTCATTTATTCAGCAATTATGTATTGAGTGCTTACCTTGTGAGAGCCACTGTATAAATGCTAGGGATTCAAATATGGAGGATCTCTGCTCTCAAGAACATAAACTTTGGAATAAACTCTAGAGATGTCTTAACAACACACAATCGCAGTACAGTGTGATACGTGCTATAATGGGGTACGCACAGGGAAGTCTGCGGGGAGCACGTAATCAAAGCTGAGATGAGATGTGCAAGGGTAAGTTGTAGTTAGCACTGTGAGGTCGGAAGAATAATCTTGCTAGAGCTCTAGGAATGGCTGAATATACAAAAGGCCAAACGGGATCTTATTCAGGGATTACAAATTCTTTGCTATCATTGGACCTGACATACCATGTTCAGTGGCCCAGAGTTTCTCCCAGGAATGATGAATCATTGGAGCATTTTAATCAAGGAGTGACATGATCAGAACTGTGCTTTAAAAATATTACTATGACAAAATGTGAAGAATGGGTTGGAAGAGATAGAGATCAAGACCCCACTACAGTCATTGCAGTATCTCAGTGAGAGATGATTGTGGCTGAACTAAGGCCGAGGCAATGAAAACAGAAAGAAGTATGTGCATTCTTGAGATGTTTGAAAGTTAGAATGGACAAAGCTTGGTGATTGACTGGATGTGAGATGTCATCAGTCAGTGAAGGACGGCTAGTTTCTGGTTCAGTTGGTTGGGTAGATGACTCACTCCAGAGGCAGCTCTGAAAAGAGAGGAGGACGTGTCATTTTATGGAGAGTTCTGGTGGTTGGGTAGCCATAGAGCTTATACCTCCTTAAGTCCAATAGTCCATTTGGGCTCATACTGCTCTCTCAGGGCAGACAGGATTCCTTTGGAAGCTTAATGATATCTAATATCCAACTAGTGTCCTTACCCACTGGTTATTATCACTTATTTGTTAATTCAATTAACCAATATTTATTAAGTATCAATTATGTATTTATAGTATCTCAGTATTCTGTAGATCCCAGTGTCCAACTCTGTAGGTGGCTTAGTTCTTCTCTCCCTCCCACCTTTACTTTGCTACTTATTTATTTTTCAGCTTTATTGATGTATTTTTCTGACAAAGAATACTGCAAGATATTTAAAGTATATATGGTGCTGATCTATAAATGAATACATTGTGAAATGATTCTTTCCATCTAGTTAACATAATGGTCACCTCACATAGCTCTTTTTTTAGCAGATCATTAAGTTCTACTATTTAAAATAAATTTTAATTATACATTGCAGTGTTATCAATCATAGTCACTCTGTTATAGATGAGCTCCCCAGACCTTATGCATCTCACAACTGTAAGTCTGTACCCCTTTACCAGTCTCTCCCTGTTTCTCCCACACACCAGCCCCCAGCAACCAGTTTCCTACTCTCTGATTCTATGAGGTTTTTTTTTTCCTTTTTAGATTCCACATATAAATGATACCATGCACTATTTGTCTTTCTTTGGCTTATTTCACTCAGCATAATGCCTTCCAGGTCCATCCATTTGTCCGAGTTGCAGGATTTCCTTCTCTCTGTGGTTGAGCACTATCCCCTTGCACAAGCGTGTGTATGTGTGTGTGTGTGTGTGTGTGTGTGTATAACATCTTCATCCATTGATCCGTTGAGAAGATGCTGAGGTCGTTTTCATATTTTGGCTGTTATGAGTAATGCTCCAATGAACATGGCCGTCCCTTCAGGAAAGAATATCTCTTTGAGTGCTTTTCAAAGTTAGAATTACACCTGTACGTTTTCAGTAGGCTTTGCCACTCCTGCCACCCCACCTCATCGTACACATGATTGTTCCTGCTGCTATGTACTGCTTTAGAGAAAAGTGTTTCTCACTTTCTAGTGCCAAAGCTGCAATAATTTTCTTCTCTCTCCTTAGTTTCTTCTTCATGGCATTGGTCTTTGATAGAATTTTGACTTGAATAAAAGTTAAACACATTATACAAAATGCTGGGTAAGTTGTTTTCTATGGCCAGAGGCCTAGACAGTATTTTCTAGGCTTCAGAGTTTCATGAGCAACTGTGGGGCTCCTTGTGACTGATGTGATGGTGCTAGAGCTTCAGAAACAGATGAGATTAATCCAAGTCTTCCTTGACATACTTGTGTTTGATGCAATTTTATTTTGCATTTTGTGCTGGGCCTTCCCAAGCTGAGGTGTGAAATTCAAGCACCAGAAAAACCGGCAGGTTTTGAAGTTAATAAAACACTCAACATGAACCCATGTAGTTGAGATTAATACAATAACATAAATGGATGTGAGAGCCTAACCTCCCCATCCAGAAAATAACATCTTGCTAGTATGTTTTCAGGGAGGCCAGTGGGTGCCTGGGCCACTGGGCCAAGAAGGATGGGGAACTTACTTTAGAAATCACTCTCTAATTAATCAGTGAAGCTCTATTTTTGTCCAACAACGCCATGAGATTCTCTAACTCGCTCCTTAAGAATACTGCAAAGATTAATGGAATGGTTTTGAATGACCTACCAATCATACATAAATGTTGCTGTTTAAGGACATAGTATAATTGTTAATGTTACTTTATAATTAATGGAGGTATAAGGCCTTAAATATTTAGTTCATTTGATCAAATGATGATACCAATGTTATCATGGTCCAAATTTGGATTTCGATTCCAGACATGTTTTTACTTTTACTGTTCTAATGGCAGTCTACCTCTACCCTCAATCAGCCACTGGTCACATACTGAGGCTGATGTCTCAGTCAGCTAATGGATAAATATTGCAGATTTCAGGGCTTGTCCATGTGGGTGGAGAGGTTGCCTTTGTGTGAAAAAGATATTGTTATAGGCTGCAAGTCTTGAAAGATTGAGCAGGCCTTTGATGACATCTAGCCTTAATTCCTTCATTTAAAGTTGAGGAAATTAAGCCCAGACAGAGTAAAGTGGTTTGCTCAAAGTCACCCGGTTAGTGCCAGGGACAAGGCGAAAATCTGGATTTATTGGTAAGTCCAGTGTATTCACTCTGGCATGGTGCTATATCCATTCTGGTCAAGGATTCTTCTAAACTTTATGGGTACTTGGATTTGACACAGATCCCTAGTAAGCCAGTGCCTGAGAGAGTGCAGTACAATCTTGGGTACCTCCTGGTATTTTACTAGAGAGTTTTGGCAGTTGTGACAACTCCCAAGACTACGAGACTTCTCTAAACAGACAGTGAAAAAGCAACGAGTCAGTTTGCTGTGTACGCCTGTAGTCGGGCCGGCTGTGGAGCCCGCAGGGAGAACAGCATTCTATAGACCCAAGCACGCCAGGCGCTCTGATTACAAGAAACGATAATTGCTGCCCATCCTAATGAGGCCGATAGGATTCCTGTTCCACTTGTTGACTTTGGAGATTAGGTCAATCAGTCACGTTCAATTATTCAGCCACAGATGAGAACCTGCTACACGCAGTGAGTTATGAAGATCTCTTTGTAATGTGGGCAGAAGTTTGACCATGAGTTGTAGAATTCCCAGATACAGTGTATAGATAGAGTTTCCCCAGGCTGGACTTCTTGAGGGTAGCCAGTGAGATGTCCTTTTTAGGAGAGCCAAGGGCCCCTGTGACATGTGACTTTTTTTCATAGTTTTCAAGAGGAAATGAAAATTAGTTTCCATGGTCCTTATTGGCCCTGGAATTTTCCTTTAAAATAATATTTATTATATACAGTAGATTCTCAGTTAACTGGCACCCATAGTAGCTGCCAGATAAATGTAGTTTCTGGTTGCTTGAGAGTAACTATTAAAAATAGGGTTAACTAATACTATACTCCATACCATACCATACCATACCATATGTTCTATATTGCCTTGATATTAATACTGAAATACCATAATTAAAAGCAAATTAAGACAAAGACAAACTTAATGTAATACAGTTTTATTATAAAAACAGCGTTGTGAATGCAGTGTGCAATTTTAGTTAAATGGCAGTCAATAAACTTTTCAACTTCATAAACTTCACTAACATAATTTTTTAAACTTCAAGTAACTTAGAGAAAAAACCCCACACATACACACTTAAAACTGTTACAGTGGGGATAGAGAGTTTCCTGGGTAGACAACGCATGGGGACCATCAGGGCCTGATGATGAAGCCAGGACGGGATCAGGAGAAGTGGATGTGGGGGGTTTGGGATCCACGTCAGTACGTGAGTCTGTGCTGGCAATCTTGTGTGCAGCTTTCTTGAAAAATGAGTGACTGTCAGCTTGCTTTGAGGCCCTACGCCTCTTATGCAAAGTCAGGTTTTGCTTGAGGTGCAGCTGCATAACATAATGAGGTTTAATTTTAATTTTTACTTAAAGTATTATTTCTTCGATTTCTTTGCTGGTTGCTTGAGTTCTGGTTAACGAACATCTACTGTACTTTTTTCAGGCTATAAAAAAAATGCATGTTAATTGTGGAAAATGCAAAGAAAATTACAAAGAAAATGAAAAGCACTTGTATTTCCAATACAATGGTAGCCACTTTGAAGTTTTTAATTTAACTTTTTTCCAGTCTCTTCCAGAAATATATAGTAAATATCTATGTATTTTTATGAAATTGAGATCCTGCTGTGTCTTGCCCTGAAATTCTGAGAGTCTATAAAACATGCAGAACTAAGCACAGTAGTTGCTTGCTCGAAGCCTGGCATAGGAGAGCTGTCCCCCATTCACATTTGTTAATGGGCGGAGAGGGAACCAGGGCTCCTGGACATGAGCAGCCTCATTGGAAGATCTCACACACACGGCATGCCCGAATCTTGACGACAATATTTGCTTGCTAAAGAAATATAACAAATTGGGAACTGACTACTTTCCTTCAAGAAAGCCTCCCCTTCTCAGGAGAGCAGCAATAGTCATTGATTTCTATTTCTTTTTGTGCTTATTATTTATTTTAGGAGATTTCATTGGATCTGAAAGCTGCACATATAAGAGACTTGCCGGAGGCATGGACCTCAGTGAAAAATGGCCTTTGGAGGAAGGAACCTGGTTGTCTCATGCTGGAATGCATCATTATGCCAACACCAGACTGGGTATGGCTGCTGTAGATGTCCCTGATAGGTGTGGCTCTCTTCAACTCCAGCACTCATTGTGTCAACCCAGCTGTGCTCAGCCCAGTGCTGTTTGTCATTTCAAAAGCAGCTGGTTAGAGAGAGGAGAGGTTGTGGACATGGGGGTAAGACAGACCTGGGTTCAGATCCTGATACCGTGCTTACAAGCTATGTGGCCTTGACAAAATCTACTGTTTCCTCAGCTTGAATGCAACAGTAAGGACGCCTGCTTCGTAGGGTAGTATTTCACCCAAGAACCATGTAAGAGCCATGAGTGATGTGAGCTGTCGTTTACTGAGCCCTTGCTGTAGCCGGGAGGGAAGTCAGTCACAGGTCTTTGAGCACGTAACCTGTGCTAGGTACTGTGTTTCTGCTTCTCTATTCCCCTCCCCTCCCCTCTTCTCCCTTCTCCTCCACAGCCCTGCAAGAATGAAGGCTGAGGATAATGTAACTGGTATAAACACAGTAGGTCAGCCCACTTTCCCTTCTGTTTCTTTGTCCTAGCATCTGACTAATGCAACTCAGCATCAAATAATGGGGATGTGGTTACTGTCCTAGAGTACAGCATAAATGTAAGAATTAGAATCCTGACACAGAGCTGTGGTTGTCTGTCAAGTTTAAGAGTCCAACCCTCCTCCACTCCCCACAAAACCCATGGAAATCTACTTGGGGGTAGGAGCCATTCTATGGATGGGGACATCAAAGGCCACTGAGGTTAACACATCCCCACGATGTTTTGGGTAAGGCTTCCATTTGCTTGTTATTTATTCATTCACTCAATAAATACTGAGAATCTACTGTGTTCCAAGCACTGGGAATATAAGAGAATGAGCAAGATAGACTGCTCTCTCTGTTGTGCTCGGCTTCTAAAACGGGGTCACTTTCGGAGCAGTAAACATTTACTGAGCTGCTCACCGCACCGGGATACATCTTCCACACGAGACTGCTGCACACATTAGGGGATTCCCCAAAGGGAAGGTTGACACCCTGAGAGAGGGAACTTGGGTGCAGTCTCACCAAAAATCCAACAGCTGATCACACCTGTGTCCTGTCACACTGCCACCCGAGCCACTTTTTTAGAGGTTCTTCAGCCAGTATCTCCTCACAGCTCATGAGTGGATCAGGGGCAGGATCACATTTTCTGCACATCTGTGTTCACTGAGAGTCTTTTCTGTAGTGCGGCCACTCTCGTGGTCACATGACTGCTTCTGGCACTACCGCCTCAGTGTCCCCTTCCTCTCAGCACACGTGTTTCATTCAATGACCTCAGACTTGTTTACCAAAGTTGGAAGGCACAGGAGAGAAGGAAAGTGGGTGTGGTTTGCCTGCCAATGCTTTTGTAACCTAGGCAACAGAATCATCCATCATATAACTTTAGGATTGACAGAGGCCTTAGGGATCACTGTGACAAAGAGGTGTGGCTAGAAACTGCTTATTGTGACCAGCTCCCAGCACTACCACATCTCTTCATGAGTTCACCATGTCCGGTATCTCCGATCTTTGGGGGATGGCTGGCTAGTAGGAAAGGGACCCAGACCTGTGTCTACAACTGCCCAATGGGAAGGCACTGCTCGCAGATAAATGATGAGCTCCTGGGGTTGATAGAGCAGCTCAGCTCTGGTGGGCAACAGATACCTGATCTCTGACCCCAGATGAAAGCTGTCACCCAGAGGTGTCAAAGACAGAGTAGGTGGTGTTGCCGTACGTGGGTGAAGCGCGAGGAATCAACCTGGCTGAAATGTGAAAATACTTGTGGACAGCTAGTTTTAGGGTGGTTCTCAGAGGCCTGGGCTGGGGTTCAGGGGAAAGGCTCGGTCCTAAGAGGATGTGATAGCGTGCTCAAATCTTGACATGAGGTGAGGAAACTCACCCTCAGAAATGAAGTGGAAGCCATTGTGCCAGACCTAAGTCAGAATTGGGTGAAATACAAAAAAATGTTTGTAGCCATTTATTAGGTAGATGCATTATACCAGGCATTATGCTAAGCCTTTTTTTGTCAAGATATAGATTGTTTCAATTCCTTCTGAGAACAACCTTATCCTTATTTTGTGAATGAAGGAATTGAGTGTGAAGAGGCTGGAAATGGTTCAAGGTCATTCAGGTGGTAAATGGCTGAGTGGGGACTTGAACCGAGATCTGCCCAACCTCAAGCCACCACAGGCTACTGCTCCTCAACTCACCCTCCAAAACTCCAGAGTCTGCCCTATCAGTTTAAGGCCCTGCTGGTCCAGTTACAGATTTTTACTGCTCGTCATTTCATGGGTTCTGAAATAAACAGAGCTGTCACAATGTGTGGGTTACCATCCAAGACCCTCCCACGACCTTAGCTAGCACATTGCCAAGGCCTTGTCCCACCTGCTTTCCTCCATACCCACCTCTGGTCCCACCTCTCCCATCACTAGTACCAGCTGCTCCATCTCTGAGGCCCAACGTGGGCTGATGGGGTTGATACATTTCTAGTAAAATCCCAGGAAAAGTCCTGAAAGTGTCCAGGCCTCAGGGTTTGGTGCTTGGCTCCATGGAGTCCTCCGAGAACTGTGTTATCTGCCAAGGAGGCTCAGTCACTCTGGTGAGTCACAGGCCTTGAGGGAGGGCCAGATCCATGCAACATCTGCCTTTGTGTCACCCTCAGCGCCTCTTGGGCTGCTGTGAGTGTGGGACAGCCTCCAGGAAGCTGCCTGGGGAGAACCCACAAGGGTGGGGCGGGGGGGGGGGCGGGGGGGTGATGCAGAGTTTCTGAAAGAAAGTCCCGCTGCCACTCCTGGTTCCTACACTCCTAAAAATACCCTCAAAGACCTGGGCCAGTGGTTTTTGCAAACTTATTTTAAAGGTCTGGAAGACATTTTTTCCGAGTGAAATTGTATGCAGTGCCTGACACACAAGACAGAAGGAGGCCCGTGCTGGGCCAGAGCTCTGTTTCTGATTGTCACTTTGCAAGCTGATGTGCCTGGTCCTTCATTCGCCAGCTGCCACATCACACGTGTGGGGATTGGTGCCGAAGGGGAGGCCTCCGCAGCTCTTCTCAGTGAATCTATTAAACACCCCTTTCTGTTAGAGATGTGCTCACTCAGCAGTTCGGGAATCCTGCTGTCACCTGCTCTTCCATGGGGACTCAACCTGCGTAGGTTCCTCATTAGGGGACAGGCAGGAAGGAAGTCTGGGACACATAACCTGGCAGTGGAGCCAGGTGCGTCTAGAAAGCCGGCCATGCTGTTTCCGTTCTGGTTCTCCAAACAGGAAGGAGCAGTTTTCCCTTCTGGTGACCCTCAAGGTCAGGGAGAGTTTTCACACATCAGGAAGGAAGGAAGGAACGTTTTCTGAGAGGAGACTGTGCCAACCACTGCCATGGACATTATTTCCTTTAATTCGAATCTTCATTTGCAGTCTGGTCAAGCAGCGATGACTCTATCCATTTTGCAGGTGACGAAAGTGAGTCTTGGAAAGGCAAGAGGACCGAGACAGGCTCATCCAGCACAGGCCAGCAGAGCTCGTGTTCAAGCTCATTGTCGCGGCCCAGAGCCACGCCCCATCCCTTCCGTCTCTGTCAGTTTTGAAGAGCAAAGCTTTGGCATCTCCACCTCACTGGGAAGCTTGGTCCTTTTTGCCTATGTCCTCTGCACACAGTATAGAAGGAGGACGAATACAATGGAATCTGTCCGCCATGGTCTCCTGTTGGCATTTTCCTACACAAGTTTCATTTAGGAAACTCGTGTTTTCCATTGCACAGAGGAGAGCCCCGTCCAGGCCGGTTTGGGGACTTAGTGGCCGAACTCAGGCTGGAACCCAGGCCTCAGCTTCTCCTTCCAGCATCTGCACATGCTGTGCTGACTGCTGGGGCCTTCGCTTCTTGGGTGAACCTTTTTAAGAGGAAAAAACGAGGCCCCTATGCAGCCAAGACGACGATTTGTAGTCCCCAAAGAAGCCGTTGGCTTCCAGGCCTCTGTCCGGGATGCCAGGGTGGAAAATGTGAGCGCAGGGTGGTCCCTGCAACTCAGCAGAAACTCCCACTCATCCTATGGAGTTCCTTTTCTTAATTGTTTAGCCAGAGATTCCAATTGCAGCTAATGTTTTTGCACTTAATCTGAACACAGGGTATTTTGTCTCATGTCACTCAGTAGATCCAATGGAATGTGAGTTGGACCTGTGAGGGTTTCCTCTGCAGAGCCCTTTCTCCGTGTGTATTTTTGGAATGGTTCTTTATTCTGATTGACGGCCACAGACACCTTCCAGTAGCTTCTTGGCTCAGTCGGAGTTTATTTCCTTTGATAGGATGTTGGGTGAGGAGCCTTTTAAATCTTCATCTCTATTCCATAGATGATAACAGGAATCCTGGGGGCTGGATGGGTCCAATTTTTTATATTTTCCATAAATCTTCGCTCTTGTTCATAGCATCTACTGCACCGGTATTTGAAATTTTCAGAAACCATATTTAGCATTTTTACCAAAATTAATCCTTGGCTTCCTGTCCGACTTAATATCATATCTCATCTCTTGTCTTGTATTGTTTCTGCTAAAGATAATGATTTATTTCCAGAGATATAGTTAGCTCTTCTTCCTATAGGGCCCATTGTTTTTTTCCTGAAAGTTATAAAACACTTCGAGCAGTTATCTGAGACTTGATTTTTATTTAAGGGAAATCAAGCCACCATGTTCTCTTTTCTCCCGTTCATCAAGGATTATGAAAATGTGGAATTGTGCCCAAAGAATAGTAAGCCCTAGAGGGGACACATTCTTTTGGCCAAGTTAGCCCTAGAGCTAATGCTGGGGCCAATTAAGTTCCTTTTTGATGAAACCAAGTGGATGGGCATACATTTGTCCTTGGTGTCCTCTGCTGGCTTGCCCTAAGAGGATGCAGGGAAGAGACACAGTAATAGAGGAGAGCCCTGCTGGGCTCAGGCTGCCAGGGCCCCACTCCTCCCTCCGGGGAGGGGCAAGCACTGCTTCTCCACTTGCTCTGCTGTTAACTAGCAGAGGGCGTCCTACAGACAGGAGGCTACCTGCGGAGAAGATGAACACAGAGGGATGCCAGGGAGGGGAGGGAGGCAGGAGGAGTGCTCCGCCCACTTCTTTCTGTCTTTGGTGCTCTGGATGGGTGACCTCTCAGGGGATGGGGTTGGGAAGGTTGTACACAGATCCTAGGGGCCGCTGACTACCATTCTAACTTGTTGTGACGGCATTGGTGCAGCTCTTTCTCATAAAGGAAATTGATAACATACCTTAGCTGAAAACAAACAAACAAAAAAACAAACAGACTTTCCCGGATGTGGCTTTTGGCCCTTCGTCCATATCTTGGAGGAAGAAGCCTTATCTCTGTGAGACTCATCTTCTCTTTTCTACTGACCAAGGAGCTGTGTAGCCCCTGGGGCCCTGGTGTCAAAGCAGGCCATAAAGGCTGGCTGGGACCAGCCACAGGGGCCCTCTGTGTGGCGTTTCCTCCAAGCAGAGCCTACAGCCACAGCGGGCCCTGCCACCTTGGCAGCAGAGGCCAGCCAGGGGTTGACGGCATTCCTAGACTTCTGCACAGCATGTTTCTGACCCACAGTGCAGTCCCTTCACACTGAGCAGGAAGTCAGTGATGGGCCTTGTGCTAAGAACACCTCTTCTAGCCACCCCACAGAGCATCTGGAGTGTGCTCTTAGCTCTAGAAATAGAACTAAGAATTCCTTTGATCCTAAAGGTATATCCAATATTGCTATGTGACCATACTTCATTTACCAAGAAATAAGAGTTCTGATTGAATTTTCCAGATAACTGAAGCATAACCCTTGAAAGGCCTAAATTTTGTTCCGAATTTTACTGTTTTCTATTAGCTGATAAGACATACCCCTACCCCCCATGGCTTTTTGTACACTTTTTTTTTGCCCCACTAATCAAAAAGTAGTCACACCTCAGCTTACAATTGAAATAGGAAGAATTTTTTATTCATCAAGGATTTTAAAAATGGGGGCTTGTGCTAAAAGTAAAAAATATTAAATGCTAAGAGAAGGTGGCATGTCCTTTTGGCCTATTTAGCCCTGGGGCTAATGCTGTGGCCAATTAATGCAATTTCCCTTTTGAGGACACCATATACACATTTGAATGTGTGTAAGAAAACTCTACCCAGTCCCCAAGAAGCTGTGGACAGTGTTTCAGTTTGGGGATGGACGCTGGGATAGGATGGGAAAGAGAACTTCCAGTTTTGAGTCCCTAACCATCGCTACTCCATGCTTTCTCCTTTACTTTGAACATATATTATTTGCTTATATAATAAAAAATGATTTAGAATTCTATATTATAATCTATGATAATGTAATACATAATTATATGTATTATTTATGTGAATATTAAAGCTAGGGGTTGGGTTCCCAGGCTAGCTCCCAAAAATCTGTTCAATTCATGATGTGAGAGTGGACATTAGACACTCTGTGTTGCCGGTTTCTATGGAAAACCTGAGTCTCAGGACTATTTCACCCTCAGCCCCAGGAATATTCCTTCCTTGATGCTTTCACCCCACATGTCCCACTCTCTAATAATTGCCAGAAATAGGAGGAGGGACTCCCCCTTTTTGTTTGTGGAGGCCATGGCAACTGTAGGCTCACTCCCCTCCTAAGACAATCAAAAGCTAGGCTGACCAGACGTCCCATTTGAAACAGGACAAAGACAACAGTACTGTCCTATTTCAAATGGGACGTCTGGTCAGCCTGCTGACACCTTGAATTTAGCCCAGTGAGACCATAAGTATACTGTTTGAAACAGGACAGTACCGTTGTTTCCTGTCCCATTTAAAATGGGATGTCTGGTCAACCTTTCAAAAGAGGGGCTCAAGCCCTTTCTTGGGAGAGACAGGAGCATTTACTAAGCATCCACTTTGTGCCAGACACTGTGCTTGACCTGTCTTATACTTTACTTGTGTTGTTTCTCCTGCCAATCCAATGACAGAAGTATTACTGTCAGGGACCTAAGGCTCTGAGAGGCTTAGTAGCATATCTGAGATTGCCTCTAATAACACACAGAGCTGAGATTCCAACCTATAAACTTGTGCACTGCCCTTCATAACTCAGTGATCTTTGAGCAGAACCATTTCTTTGTTAAGAGGCCCCTGAAAGTTAAGTATCCTTAGGCACTTTGGACATTGCCTAAGGGTCAGTAAGGCCCTCTGTCATGAAATCCTTTATTAGAAGGTGAATGACTTGAGGGCAAGAACTTGTTCTGATCACCCTTGTATCTATCTAGCACAGTCTTAGAAGCATGGTAAATTTTCCATGAATGCTTGTTTGATTAATAGGAAATATTATTGTTTGTTCTGCTCTGCTTCCTAAGATAGAAAATTGGAATCACATAGTTTAGAAAAATTTTCAACAACAAATGTTGAAACAAGAAAAATATTTTCTCATTAACCTTCAGTTGATTAAGAAATTCAAATAACAAAAGTGCTGGAAGGAAAGTTCTAGGCTTACGACTCACCTATTTATAGGAACAAAGTGAAGGGGAGTCCATTGTAAGTTAGCACTGTTGGGCAGACTCCAGAATTTAATTACCAGGTGGAACATTTCTAATGCTCTTCCTTTGGGGGATGCCTGGTGTCAGCCCCATATAACCAACTCTTAGAACACAGACTAAAGTCAGGGACAGTGTAACATCGCCCTTAATTTGAAGCTTGCTCTATGGTTGGCAACTCCTTTCAGTAACTCAAAGTTGTTAAAGGAAAGAAAAGAATCCATTTGCTCAGCTGTGACTGGAGTTCTCCATCCAATAATAATTATATTTACTTGATCTTGACAATGTGACAGCCTTTCTTCTAGGAACTCAAAGTGGATTAGTTCATTGAACTCTCATCACAACCTTATGAGTAAGGTATGAATATTATCTCCATTTTTACAGAAGAAAACTGAGGCTGGCACAAGTTAAATTACTAGATAATAGTGGAACTGGTATTAAAACAAAGGTCTGGCCGACCCAAAGCCCTCTGTAGACTATCTAGAAAGGTGAGTTGCCTTGGATGTGATGGGGAAATGATCCTGCAGAAAATGCATCTGACCCCGTCCACCCATGGGATCAGTGAGTCAAAAGCTGCTATTAGGACCAAGAACTGACTATTTGAATTGGCAATGTCAAGGCCAAGTCATGACCTTGACAAGACCTACTTTGGATAAGTGGTGAGCTAGGATAAAAGCCTTTAATAGCAGAAGGAACAAGTGGACACATGAGTATAGACAATTCTTTCAATGAATTTTGTTAAAAAGGGCAGCTGAGCATTGAGAGTGGTAGTTGGAGAGGTAGGTGCAAATCAAGAGAGGAATTTTTTTAAAAGATGGAAACATGGTAGCATGTCTGTATACTGATGGGAATGATCTAGAAGAGAGGAAAGCATTAATTTAGGTTGAGAGGGGAGTCACGTGAGAGGGCACAGGATTTGGTCCACAACAGAGGAACTGGCATTGGGTGCAGTACAGCTGGTTCGTCCACAGTAACAGGAGAGCAGGAGAGTACACAAACCAGGCAAACGAAAAGAAATTGCTGGGCTGCACCAAGGTCCACTTGAGGTTAGAGGTCATGAATTGAAAATAAGACTAGACAGCATGATGGCATGCTTCTCCAATCATGTTTAGCTGAAAGAAGGTGAAGAACTAGATTTTATCAGGGTTATAGTTTTTCCAAGGACGTAACATGGAGAGAGAGGGGGCCATGGATTTGAATAGATATATGCAAGAGAAATAATAATAATGAACCTGGTGGGCATAGAAGGAAGGAACAGCATGAGGGGAGTAAGGTGTGAGAAGAGGGTATGGGATCAGTAAAGTACAGGAGTTGTTAGGGTCAAAGAGACATTAAATTCAGATAATAGGATAAACTAAGAAGGTAGGAATGGTGGTTGGAGGGTGGAATGCTGGATGTTGAGATTATGGGTGGTGTCCCTATGAGAGCAGAGAGCCGAGGTGGCTGGAGGTCAAGGATGGGGAAGGATGGTGAAGAGCTGAGAGACTGTAAGAAGAGTCCATTAGGTAGATTCAGAAATAAGAATTATCATGGGAATGGTATTGGGGGAAGTGAAGTGAGCCAGACACCACTGTCTTCAAGGCCTTAGTGATCTGCAGATGGCTGCAATAGTGGGGTAACATGGTCTGCTATTTTCAAGGAGAGCCAGGTTTTGATCCAAGTAAAACATTGAAAGAAACATTCAGACAAGAGGGTAAGGACATTGGAGATTTTGCTGGCGATGAACCATGGATTCCTGAAGACGAAAGGGAAATTTCTGCAAGGTGCGAGGGAACGGTGTGATGTGTGCATTCACCCATGCGCGTTTGCTTCTTGGATTTGGGAGCTCAAGTTGTCAGGGGTGGGAAAAAAGAGGAGAGATAGGGAAGGCAGCTCAAAACTGGTTGCTTTGGTGAGAAAGGACAGCCGCCACCTGCTTCACCATGAGCCACACTGGCTAGAATGGCTTCTTTCTGTCCTCCAAGGTAATCTGTAAACCAAAGCTGATATTGGAAAGCCCAGAGATGGCTGAGTGTTTACAGAACTAGAGCACACTGGCACGGATCCCGGGGCCCTCGGGCTGCAGCAGCTGGTGATCTGATCACTTTGAGACTGCAGAAGTCCCCCAAGGGGTTGCCCAGATTGTTGACTCCAACTGTCAGTGTCTGAGAACCAGGATGGAGAAGACACAGTCTTTTCCATGTTTGCCCCTGCCTTCCTCTTAACTCCTCCTGGCTTCAGTGTGGGCTCTCTCCCTGGGGCACATCCCAAAAGCCCAGGGCCCTCCTAGGTAGGGCAGTCAGTCAGTCCTGGGGGTGGGGGGTGGGGGGTGGGGAATCCGTACTTCAACTGCCCAAGTTGATCAGGCCGCTTACCCAAACAGGGAGATTCGCACGATCAGACAGACATGAATTACTCTAGAACCTCCAACTCCGACCCGCAGACCATAACGTCTCTTTGTACATTGTGTGTGTGAAACTGCTGATCTGATATAGTCGGAGCGCTGTTCTGCTCACCTCACACAGACAGACAGACCACAATGCTGAGCAGTCATCCACGTTACTTAACTTCTGAGGCTCAGTTTCCCTGCCTGTGAAATGGAGACATTACTTTCCCTGCTTGAACCAGGCGGTGTCTTAAAAGGAAAAAAAAAGTGTTTGGACTGACGTTAGAACCCAGGTTCACAAGGAAGGAAGGGGCTGGGGGCATCTGAGACGACTCCTCCCTTGCTGCCTGATCCCTGCAAGCACCTCCCGGGAGTCCCCTGGTGGTGCAGTGGCTTAAGGCTTCGGCGCTGTCAACGCTGAGGCCTGGGTTCGATTCCCGGCCACGGAACCACCCACATACAAAAACAAACAAAAAATCCTGCAATTCCCGAGCAGCGAGGTCGGGGTGGTCCAACCTTTAATAAAGCGGGTGGGAGCGGACACCCCTCCAAGCGGGGAGTTGGGAGGCAGCGCGCGCGCCGCTGCGGAGCGTGACGGCCGCGGTCGCCTAGCAACGGGCGGTGGAGGATGCGCGGGGAGCCGGCCTCCGCCTCCGCCGCGGGCCTCCGGGACCCGCCGGGAAACTTTGGGGCTCCCCAGAGCTGGGGCGCCGGCGCGAGGCCCGGCGGACGCAGCGATGCGCCCCGCGCGCGGAGGGGAGAGGCCGGGGACGCAGCCCCCCGCTCCCGGCCCGGGGAGCCGCGGGGTCCGAGGGGTCGCACCTGGCCAAAGTTGGCGCGCCCCTGCCCGCGCCTGGGAGACGCTCGGTCCCCAGGCCGAACCGCTCCCGGAGTTGCGGGGGCTGTCTCCCAGCCCCGCGGGTCTGGCGCCCCGAACCCCGCGTGGCCCCGGGTTCGCGGATGCTGATCGCTGCAAGAGGGACCCCGCGCTTTGCTTGGGGACCTGCGCGGGAACTGCTGCTTAATCGCTTCCGCCCTGGATGGTTGCGATTCTATTTTTTTCTGTTTTCCTTCTTTCTCCAGACAGTGAGTTCGTGGAAGCCTCTCCCGCGCCCTATAACCCGGAGGAGTTAGGTAAGTCGGCCCCTTCGCCTGCCTTCTCAAATTCCGCGGGAAAAGCGCGAGTCTGGGGGCCGCCGAGACGCCATCAGGAGGAGGAACGGAGCCACGGGTCACTCCCCGGGCTGCACGTTCGCTCCGAGGCGAGAACTGGCCTTTTCCCGGCGCGTGCGCTCTGGGCGGGGTGGCCGCGAAAGGGTCAGCTGTGCGGCGGGACAACAGCGGGGGCGCGGGGCCAGGTCAACGGGTCTGCTCGGGGGAGCGCGGCCCCGCAAACTTCCCAGCCCGGGGCCTCGGCCTGCCTGAAGGACGCGGCGGTGGGCGGTTCTGCCCAGCCAGGCGCCTTGCACGAAGAGGACAGTCTTAGCCTGACGAGGACCAAGGCGACCTAGTACTTACATTCCAGGACCTGGCTGCTGCACGCCTTCCTAGTTTCTGTTCCTCGTGTCGCCTGCAAGTGTCTGGGCACAGGGCATTTCACCCCCCTGCGCCTGTCCCCGTTAAGTGGAGATGGTGGTCGGTGAACCGCTGACACTTGTCAAAGACAGACTTCCCAGAGAAGGAAATTTGCAGGGTCAGGACCCCTCTAAGCATTTCTGCAACCCGGTCTCACTTGGTAGCTTAGGGGTTGAGTTCTTTTCTCTCGTCTCCGCCTTTTTTCTTCTTCTTCTTTCTTTTTTCTCACTTCAGTTTAGCTGTTAACAGTCTGGGATGTCAAGCGTGTTGTTCTCTTATCACCAGCTTAAAAATCTTGCCTTCCTACCGCGAATGACAGTTGTTTAAAAGTGTTTATCCATAGCATCCTTCGCAGCCTTGGGTCCTTAGTTTCTGCTCAGCCTCTCCTCCTGGGACGAACGTCCTCATCAGGTCCCATACTGCCTGAAATTCCACCTCAACCAAGACTTTGTGCATTTCTAGGAGCCTGGTACCCAAAATAGGTCTGCCTCAAGGAGGGCATGCTGAGGCAGGAAAGAGTAGCTTGTTTTGTGCAGAAGATGTGTTTCCGACAAATTGTGAAGCTTTCTCATCTCTGTAAATGGGATCATAAATGCAATGCCCAAGCCAAACTCGCTTGTAAAGGCACACTGTGGTGAATCCTCTTATGACATGAAAGTGACATCTAAACCATAGCTTTGCATGAAGTGATTAAGAGGCAAGATCTGCTCCACGTGTGTATAATCATGTATTGATGACACCAGCATTGGCACTCCATAGTGTGACAGAAGCTAGGTAGTTGGGCCTCTTAAATTATAGATAAGCATAAGCAGTGGCAGGATGAGCATTCCTTGGTCTGAGAAGCCACCTGTCTAACTACTAAATCGTTTGAATTCATGGAATGATTTATGTACCAGAAGGGCCCAGGCGTTTGACCCTCTTCCACTCCCATCTCTCTCTCTCTTTCTCTCTCTGGGACTGACAGACAGGACTGCCTGAGGCACAGGGAGCCCTTTAAATACATGGTAGAGAATAAGAAGACCGTTTTTTTCTTTCCAATTCTCCTGGGTGAAAAGCCCAGTTGCTCATGAGGAGATGAAAATGTTGTAGGAACCATGGCCCCCTGGGCTTCCAAGGTGATAAGGAATAAAAAACACAAGTCTGAGCGTCTGGGACCAGGGGTCTAGCCCTCACTTTGCCCGGTGTTCCTTAGTAGATGTCTTTACCAGCCTGTTTTCTCATTTTTAAAAAGCTGGGGCTGTGCCAGGTGACCTCGAAGGTGTCGTCTAGTTCTAGCCTCCTGAGATGCTGTGAGGGGCTGGAAGCCAAAGGAGATTCATAGTTATCGGGTGTTTATCATCTCTATTCAAGTGCCAGGGTGTTTGCGCGCATGATGTCTCCAAAGAGTTATTCTCTCTCTGACAGAGCAGCTCACTGGATGACACTGCATTGTTTCCATGCTATTCAGGTCAAAGAAGGAACTGGCATTTTTCCTTTGGAAAAAAAAATGGAAAGAATCATGATACTTTAAAGTGCTTTTCTTAGATACAGTAGGAAAAATGCCTCTTATAGCAGTGCAGGAGCTTGTCAAGCAATATCCTTTCTGGAGCACAGATGAGCACAGATTCACCTCCCTAGCTGGAATGTAAGGATGGAGGCAGAGGGAAGTCATAACCACTTAGTTTGAGTTCTGTCACAGCACTTACTTGTGACCTTGGGCAGAAGGCTAAAGTGCTCTGAGCCTCAGTCATCTCATCAAGCCACATGAAGACCTTGCAAGAATGTTGCAGTGGTACATGCAAAGTCATAGCACTGTGAGCTGTTTGTGCAAGTATGCAGGAAGGGCTTGTCACTGCTATTTTTTATTATGATTATCATTTATTTGAAGGACATTTATTTCTCATGCATAAAGGATGGAATAGCTTTTATCAACTGTCCCACCTAGCGACCCAAACCATCTTTATTTCTACAAATTACCTTGCAACATATCTAGTCTCCAGAAACAGATGCTCAGGTATGATGATCGGGTCAATTGAATTATTCAGTGATTTGTCCTTGGAGCAGCATATGGAATAGTTTTTCATTGGAGGTCTTTGGTGACAGTCCCACTGTTTTCTTGTGGTATGAATGGTAGTCTCTTTTACCTCCACGTTTTCATATCACTCTCCAAATGAACTACAGCTGGCTCCTTGGGGAATTTATTCTCAGTGTCGCAGCAAGATCATGTCATGAAATTAAGTTGCCCAAAAGTGGGGTTTTGAAGAGGCAATAGACAAAGGAGTGTACCTCGGATGAATGCTGTGTTGAAGGCAGCCCATGCTGGAGAGTCCAGAAATGTGCTCTCTCCCCTGTGGTGATACCATTTGCCAAGGAGCAGAGCCCACACCTCTCCTGTAGTCCTCTCCACAGGCAGACATGATGGCCATCTGAGGAGGAAAGAGAGAATGCGTGGAGGGTTAGAATGAACCCAGCTGTGCCCCTGCCTAATAGCCTTTATCGACCCCCTACTACCTAGGGCAGGCCTGGGCAGACTTTTGCGGGGCAAGGGCTACTTCTGATTTTCTCCAGGTGTCGCGGGCCACTAGCTGTTTATTTTCGCTTGTTCAGGTACACACAGCCGCCAGTGAAGAGCGGGTTCTGGCCTCTAGTGGCTCTACGTGCGTGCGTGCGTGCGTGCGTGCGAGCGTGCGTGCGTGCGTGTGTGCGTGCGTGCGAGCAAGCGAAAAATGCGTTTCTTGAACATGCAGCTGCCTCGCCGCTAGGCCCCGGCGTAATGTGGCCTCCGCTATGACGCTACGACACGTTTTTCTTAATTCAGGCGGTCACCCGAAAATTGCTTGGCAGTCCACCAATGGACCGTGATCGATGCCAGCCCTGACCTAGAGGATAGACACTTGCTTTGGCATAGGAGGAACTCCAGGATCTGTATTATTCCCACCCGCTATACCTTCTCGGTATATTGGACTCTGGAGCAGTCCTCTAAGTTCAGCTCTTTCCCTGCGTCTGCATCCCCTCCTTCCCTCATCTGGCTGGGTCTACCCCTCCTTCCATGCTAAGCCCATGCATGGTCAAGCCCAGCTAGTGGTCCTGAAACCCTGCCCACTAAAGTCAGAGGAGCTATTCCAAGTCCTGATACCAAGTCCTAACCCTGATCAACTACATCAGAGTCCTTGGAGTGTGGACCCAAGCATCAGTATTGTGTGTGTGTGTGTGTGTGTTAATTCTCATCCCAAGTGATTCCATTGTGTAGCCAGGGTTGTGAGCTACTGCCCTAGATGTGGCCTCCTCATCCTCTTGGTCCACCCAGCAGCCAGCACAGTACCCAGCACACGTCAGTCTCCCTAAGTGCCTGTTGTCAAAGTGAGTGACAGAGTCACCCTGGGACGCTGTCTTTTCCTAATTACATATCTCTGACAGAGTGACAGTGCCTGGGGGACCGCATCCTTTGACCTGTGACCCATATTTGTCTTCTCTGTTTGTTCTTTAGGTCTATCCAGTATATTCTATATCTTTCTTTAAAATACAAGTTTTCAAACCACTGTTTAGAAATACATGCTTATTTTAGAAAATGTGGACATTAGAAAGAATGGGGAATGTCCACTCTCACCATCCAAGAGTAGACAGGTGCCTTGTTTCCTTGATTTTCCCTAGTTTGTTGCCCTTTGGTGTCACTTGACCCTCTGGCCCTCTGCAGTGAGTTCTTTGTGCCCAGACGCTGTGACTCTTCCTCCAGGGCTGGAAAAGAGTGCTGGGGTGGGGGGTGGGGGGCCGGAGCTGACTCCTGCGGGCGCTGGGGGGGCCCCGGAGCTGACTCCCGCGGGCGCTGGGGGGGGCCCGGAGCTGACTCCCGCGGGCGC